>WBNM01040776.1:30000-44803 GCA_013399055.1 Ramphastos sulfuratus
TATTAAAACTTTGCTGTATATCTTTAACATTTGGTGTTAATATAAAATTACTTGGCAATGCTTGACATTTGAAATAAACTTTTTTCTATGGTTTTATTTGCAAGTGTTCAATTAATTTTACTAGCTACAGTTGGGTTATAGAGACTCTGAAATCTCAAAGGACACTGTCAAGGTTGGGTCTATGTTTTGTTTTTTGGCAGTGTTGCCACCCCCAGCTCGCAGGAATCTGTTCAACAGTTGTTTCTACAGGTGAGCCCAAGCTGTGATGCTCACATACGTGTTTTGAACTCTGAAGATCAAGGCCTGGGTTGGAGTGGTACTTGGTACCAGCACATGAGGAGTCAGATAGGTGCTGATTTTGAGCTCCTCTTCACTCTGGCTTGCAGAGACTTGCAATCCAAAGATTTGGTTCCTATCTCTACTTTTGTACAATTGCATTCATAAATATATGTACAGAGAGAGAAGACGACTATTGGTAAAAAATTATAAATGGCAAACAAAAATAGTGTTAAATATTTTTTTTAAGTGTGAAACGAATGCAATTCTCAAATCGTTTCTTTAAGGAAGCAGTTTTCAAACTACTTTCGAAAGCAGTAATTAGTAAAGTTCTTTGTTATGGGAAAAAACCCAAAACCTTGGCAATGTCTTTTTGAATTAAGATTGATTATAGCTCAAATTAGATGCAAGTCTGTACTTTCCTGATCCTCAATCATTAAGAATATTCTTTGCTATCTCAAGTTACGAGATGTTTTAGTTATGTGTATTTAAAAATGATAACTCTACTTACCAAGCAAAAAGGAATCCTAGGAGGGGGTGCAATAACATTAATTTAAATGCTAAGCAACATAAAGTTTCTCTAGCTTTCCCTGTAGATAAAATACCATATATTTAGTTGAAAAGCTTATATTTTTCTGCATTGTGGATACATTGCCTCATGCAGTATCAGTAAATATTTATTTTATTTTAAACTAAATAAAATTTGAAATATGACTCACAGTTTTAGTTGGAGTCCATTTCTTAGGTTTAGTGAACATTGGAGAAGACAGAGCATTTGTCAGAAACTTGAAAATCCTCCTTGTGCTACAAGCTTTGAGCCTGTTTCTGCAAGCATGTGAACACAGTGTATCCTCTCAGTGCAGTCAGCAAAAGAGGTATATACAGTGTTTGCATTGTCAAACTTAACCAGTAACTTCCCATTTCTTGATGCCTCTGTAATCCATAAGTGTTTTGGGCATTACTCCTCATGAAGAATGTTGGGGGATGCATTCTGATTTTTAATGTTCAATGCTAGAATGACCAAACTAAAACAATATGGTAATCTAAACTTTTTGAAAAAGTAGAATGACATTACTGTATACAGTGGAAAGCTATTTATTGTACCTCTGGGCTTACTCCTCTAAAAATTGTAGTGTAAAAAAAAAAAAAACCAAACTTTGTCAAGCCTGAACTGATGTATATAACTGAAATAATGTAAAGTTATATTTTCATGTTTTTATACTTAACGACATGACGGGACTACGTAATGTATGAGTATTTCAATTACAGATAATATTGATTGGATAATACACATCTCAGTTAAAAAGCAGTAATCATAGTTTAATATCCATGTTACAGTACATCAGTATATTGCTATATAAAGTATGTCTGTGTGCATTTAAGTGAAAAGTAGTCAAGAGTGATGAAAGCTGTCCAAGGGTTTTTTATTCATTTTATATGAAAACTGTTATGGAGCAACCAAAATGTTTATGAACTCAAACTTGTGTAAATTTCAAAATGTCCTTTTACTGTAGCTTTTTGTTTACAGTACGGTATTTTATTTTCTGCTTTGTTAAATGAGTAACAGTACAAAGCTGGGCATACACTTTCTAAGATATTAACATTCCCATTTTTTCATGTATACCTATATGACAGAAAATGCTTCTGATTTTATTTTTCAATCTAACACATGATGGCTTTTCTGGAGTGTTGTATAAACTTAAATCATACATAAAAAAACTTCTTTAAAAAAAGGCAAAAGACCTTTAATGTCTGCTTAGTATTATTGAAATCTTGGTTTTTATTTATTATAAATGTATTTTCCAAAGATACACAGAGCAAACCTGTTTCTCCCCAAAGACATGAAGTTACCTTGAAGAGTTTTGCAAAGAGAATATAAATGTTCCCCCAGGTCGTCTTGTCACTCAAGGGCATATTTACTGTAGTTTGTGTTATTGCTAAACGAAGTAATGTAACTTTCTTGCCAGCAGTATAACTCTATTTCTGGAATGTAACTTTCTCAATCATGGTTATAATGGCAGCTTACAAATTGTCAGCTTGAATAAGCGTTTCTTTACTTCAACGGATTGTTGATGTGTCCAGAACAGATTAGGAGTAAGTGTGGCAAATATTTATTAGTATGTCTCTACTAGAGATTAACTGCAAGAAAGAGTTTTCACTGTATTAGCAAACAAATTGAGATTGAAGAGGTTTGCAGTGTGAAACATTCGATGTTTTTATTTAAACGTAATACACATTTTAACAGAGTGTGTGTTCCAGGTTATCAGCCTCTTCTTTGGCTGATACACGTAGATAACATCACACAAAGTGCCATGCAAAAAATATTTGTACTCTAAAATACAAATACATGATTTCAGCTACCACTTGGTGCAGTTAGTTATACGAACACAGGAGTCACCAGCAAAGTGGAATCAAC
Source organism: Ramphastos sulfuratus (assembly GCA_013399055.1). Lineage (NCBI taxonomy): Eukaryota > Metazoa > Chordata > Aves > Piciformes > Ramphastidae > Ramphastos > Ramphastos sulfuratus. Next base: position 32,693 of record WBNM01040776.1, read on the forward strand.
AGCAGCTGTTCTGCATGATACCCCTAGAGGCTACTCAGACCTGTCTCACAATACCAAAGTTTATTGTTTATTAAATCTTTTTATTTAAGCTGTTGTGAGATCACAAAAATTTGCTGTAAGAGTTCCATCAGGTCCAGATTGTGTTAGGAATTATTATTAAGGACATAAAGTTTAGCAAATAGCTGTAAACATTTTCTTCTGAACATTTTCCGTAGCATCAGTTGTAGATAACAATACTAGAGTACTACATACCTGTGTGAGAAATAATAGGGAATTGTATAAAGTAATGGCACCAACGTGACAAATTTCATTCAGTATGTGCCCACTATTGGTCTTCCTGAAATTTCTGATGATATTATTCCGAATACTCTAAACTTTGGGGCTGCTTCAGTGTAAAATTGCCCTAAAATTCTTTCTTTTTTCTGTCTTTATTGATTTCTTCTCTCCCCAAAGAAGTATGATAAGCACACCTACATCCACTATCTGAGGACCTACAGGAGCTTGAAGTGACAGCAACTTCATAACAGAGTCTCGGTTAATTCCTACTTGAATTTAATGTTTGTCAACTCTTTGTATCCTTAAGGAATTGTAATATTTGTAGTGCATCTTTTTTTTTTTTAAAGATTTCCTCAAAGTAACAACCATTGCTTTGATGATCACAACTTGAGTTGCGGTCATGTGCATTAACATAAAATTTATCAAATTGATATTCTTAGGAAAAGAAACTTTAAAGTACAACTTCCATAAACAATTGACAGAAAAAAAAAATAGAATGTAGGAAGATACAGTACAAAAATTCTGAGAATTACAGGTCTAACTCACCTGCAGCTTTTACATCCCCCAGGACATTCCCACAGTCCCTAGTCATACCATTAGGGGACATATGGGCTCTCTTTCTTTCTTTCTCTACATGCAGTTAGTTCTAATACATAGCTTTTTAGTTTGGTAGGAAGATAGGAAATAATATTACTGTATATAGTACTGTATTTTTTTTTAAATGATTTGACAATCATTAAATGTTTATCATAGCTTATTTCATATGTCTGCATTAAAGAAGCAGTGATGATAAAGGTGGGAAACATATCTCAGGTCATCTAAGCGAAACCTTGAATCAAGTGGCGCCATCCACTGCACTGTTCTGTCAGTCTCCTTTGTATGTCTCTTAATGCTAATGAAAATTTGGCTACCTCTGTAGGCAGCTCACTGCCTTACCTCAGAGGTAAGAAAATCCTTTATACTAAAAGCAAAGCACTTAATTCCACATAGTTGTTCAATGAATGACTTCATAACATTTGTTCAAAGTTCATCCTCAAATACAGTTCTCACTTAACAGGAAAGGACCATAGCTGAATGCTGTGTCTGTAGATAAAGACTTCACCTTTCATTTATCATGATTTTTAGCAAATGTTGACTTTTCAAGACTGACTTACCTGTGTTAAAGCATTTACTGCTATTAGTCTTCCAACGGAAGACTAAGACTTGAAATATGTATCTAAATTAAAACTAGTTTTACTTGTTTGTTGTAAAGATCCCAAACCTCATTTTGAAGAAGTGTACTATAGAACAGGAAAGGGCTGCTAAACATCAGTGCCTAGACGTTCCTTGAAATTGTGTCCAACTAGTTCATGTCTAGAGGTGGGGCAAGTGCTTGAAAGAAAGGGGTTCCAGTGGAATCCAGTATAGCTGTGCAGAATTGTGCTGCCACCTTTGCATCTTTCCATGCACAGAATGCAAGCAGGTGTGCAAAACTGAGATAGCAGATGGAGAGGTAGTTTTATGTCATTCTGTCTCACCTCAATCCTAAAAGCTGAAGGAACATTCAAAAGAGACACTGGATTTATCTCTATTTCCTAAGGACAGAAAATACAGTTGTGGGGTTTTTTTTCTTTTTAAAAACCCACTGTTGGTGCAATTTTGAAATCGTAATTCTTTAGTTTATGATAAAGACTTCTTAAAGACTGGAAAATAAAATCTGTTTCCAGAGTAATTTCCTGTTAGCAATGTGTATGCATACTAGCTTCTTAGAAGGGGACAGCCCAGAGTCCTTCTGGCATGTGATTCATGTGCTGAAGCATCAGGAGGATCTGGTTTAAAATATGCTTGGTGGCTCTTGTATGACACCTTTTAAAACAGAGCTTTCAAGTTGCATTGTTACTACCTGCCTTCAGCACCATGTTCTCTAGGAGAAAAAGCAAAGAGGTCAAGCTATAGCTTTTTCATTTTATATTATGCTTTACAAAGAACTGTTTTTTCAATAGTAGATTTCTTTATGAGTTTTCATTATAAATGACAAATACATTTTGAGTTACCTCATGCTCCTAAGTAGTGGAATAAGAAATACTTTTTCTGGTTTTTTTTTTTTATATTGTCACAGTGACTAAAGACACAGTAATACAAACTATGTCATTTTGACTCAGGTGCTTACTTTTATATTTGTTGTTGTTTTTAGTAATTTCACAAAACTGTGGGAAGAATACAAGTTACCTGTAGCTGCAATTTGTCATTCAATTTTTCTTCTACCATGTGTTATAAATAAGCAAAGTTGCTGGTATATGAAAATGAAGATTGCAGATGTTCTGGTGTATATATATATAGATAGATAGAGAGATATACATATCCATGCATAACATGCAGAAATGCAATAGTAAGTTTGCCAAGTTTGATAAGGCCATACTTAAAAACAATGATAACCACAGCAATAAACCATAGTAGAGCCAGTAGCAAGAAGGTTCATAATCAAGTGCCTTACCACCTTCAGTTTGGATAAATATGGAATCTTACATTTCCATAGGACAGTATGAGTCCCCATGGCAATCAGCAGCAACTCCCATAAATCTGATGAACTCCTGTGATTGTCTTTGCACTCAGTGAAAGAATTAACTTCTACAGAACTTGTGAGAAAAATGGGCTCTTCCACACTACCTTCAGCCTGCACAAAAAGGTCAAATGAAAACTACTGCATGTGCCATTGCCTTTCCCTTCAGCAGCAGGGATGATGGATTTATGTGTGTATATATATAATGTATATATATGCCTAACTTTTCAAATTACACAGTCTTGCCTATTTAAACATCCACACAACTGATGAGGGGCTCAGGTTTACTTAAATCTAAAATTACACAACCAAGGATAACCAAAACATTGCCTTTTGTAAGTTAGTACTTGATTTTTCTGAACAAAGACCTCAATGCCTCTATAACAAAGTACTGGACATTGGCAGGGCTGGATACTACACTGGCTGGATACTACACTACCTACTTCGAACATCGTGCAATAATGTATACTCCTGTGGTGCTGTGGCAGAGTTCTGTCCACATTTTGTATTACTTTTTAATGACTTAGACAAACAAGAGCTAGGAAATCACTCTTGCAGTGTAGACTCTGCAGACAATTTTCAGGCAAATTCTTTTGACTGGTTGTATCTGTGCATTACCATGTTCTTTAAATCTACAGCTTCTGAATACAAACATAAAGCATGTGATAAACTGTCTTTTATAAAGGCATTATCTTCAGTGACAGCAGGACTTAATACATTTTCTTCATCTTAATGACTGTACTTCCCTATACTACTTGTCATCCACAAGGAATAGTTTTCACTTTTTCTTCACTGTATGCTCTTACCTTGCCTATTCTAGACAAGACCTAAAAATAATTTTTTTTTTTACCATTATAGATCCACAATTAGATGTGAGAGATTTTCATCTGTTCTGCTTAGTCCACCTTATAAGCTGCTTTCTATGCATCTTTGTCACTTTATGCTTGCAATTTTCTTTTTGATCTTTTAGGTGAGATTTTAGCACATTTAGGGAAAAAAGATAACATTGCATACCCTGCTTGCTGATTTGAGATGTTTCCTAAGTCATTCTTCTGATGAGTATGTCCCATGACACACCTCTTAAAAGACTTTCTGAAAGAGCAGAAACAAGGACTGCTCTACAGAGAGTGAGGTAGTATGTGTAAGTTGGATCCTGCCTCTCTGAAGTCCAGGGAAGCTGGGGTGTTAGGACCAAGTCTGAACTTCCATTTATCTGTGTGCGGTCAAACACTGCACACAGATAAATGAGATCGCTGCACTTGCACTCATTCTAGCAAAACTGAATTTTTACTATGGTCAAGATGCAAAATCTATTTGTCCACTCCGAACATGATGCAGAGGGGATGACTTGTTCCCTGTCCACACTTTGCTGAAAAGGTTATTTCCTTTTCTGAATTACAGGATTGATATTTTTCAGATTTGGGATGTAACTTAAGAAAAAATCCATTAATAAAAAATAATCATTTATTTCCTCAGCAGAGAGGAAACTTGGCATTTACCCTCACTTAAGAAAACTAAGCACAGCCATCTTGAGTGACTGAACAATTTTATGGTCACTATTATCTATGAATTATGACATCGTATGTTGTCATATAAGAAAGTGTGTAAGCTTCCAAGTAGATAGGATTGTGCAAGGATAGGATAGGATAGTTTTTGGTGAGGTTATAGTGTGTGGACGGCCTTTGTCTATGCATGTTGTAATATGCAATGTAAATCAGAGGGTTTTGGCTTGCTGAGTCATTTTTCTGTGGTGTCCAACCTGTATAATAATACATCTATACAAATAACACAATTGTGTTATTTTTTTCACTTTTTAAAACAATATCCTTTGATCACTTACACAAACCTAAGTTAAAAGAAATACAAATAATTGAGCTGCTCAGTGTGACTTGCTTGATCTATGCCATTTTCTTTTTTTAAGGCATCTGTAGGAAAAACAATGTCTTGCTAGAAGCAATAGACAATAGAGTGGATAAGAGAGTGCAAACCAAACTTCGGTGCTGTAGCTGAATCACAATGAGTGTAGACACTGAATATAGCCTTTGGCTTCTAACACTTGAGACCTATCCAGCTTCCAGGTATTAGCTATTTTAGACTACTTTGTGAAATTGTTATGGCCCAAACTTAATGATTAGCTAAATCCAGGTCTGCTGTGGCTACTCACATTAAATCAGTTTGTGGGGCTAGGCTATTTTCTTTCCAAATAAGTGAATGTATGTTTCTTTTCAGCTGTGTTGTTTTGTATGGTAAAGTCAATGTTTCAACAGCTGACTCAGAGTAATTATTTTTCTTTACTTTCCTTGCTACCAGTACTCTTCAGGGGTTGGTTTGTTTAAATCTTTTAACTAAAATTGGTAACGTGTATTTACTGAAGGAAAACATGGATCACTCCAGCTAGTATGTTTTTTTAAGACACTGGCTGTTTTCTGCTGAAAATAGAGAATACTTCATGCTGTAGCAGAGAAGAAAGATATGAGGAACTGTTGCAGGAGGACTTAGGTGAGATTGCTTTTCAAAAAAGTTTTCTCTTTTTACTTGTTTTCCTTTTATTACAGCTTTTTGTAAAAAAGAAAGTTAGTCATCTCTGTAATCATCTTTTGCTATTATACGCTCTGATGGCATTATCTGGCATCACTGAAGCCACCTGGATGCCTTGGAAAATTTCTCCAGTGTTCATGTAGGTAGATGTTAGAAGTGCTCAATGTAGTAGTGAATGTTTTCTGTCATTTCCATGTGAATGTGAGTGATTGTTCGTTCTGTTTGTGGTTCAGCTACAGATACAGTGATCAATGGGGGAAAAAATAAATATGTTATTTCTGAAAACAGTGGTGTGGAATAGAACTCTTGAAAAGAGGTGTGTAGAGCAGAGCACTTCTGAAGTCAGTCTCTGCAGAAAGAGGTTTTGAAAAAAAAAAAGATGAAAAAAACCCCAACTAACCTGCCTCTGACCATCCCTTAATGAGAAGGGAGATCAAATATCTTCTCTTTCCTGCAATTGCATTCCTCTGAGTAGAAAATCCTGTCCCAAAGGTCAAGAGTGTCTATGGAGGTATTTTTGCAAAATCAGCCCTAATGGACTGAATTCTATGTAAAGATGTAATTCTTGGTACTGAGCATGTGATGAAATGCAAAAGGAAATTTCTTTTTAAAAGTAATTAATATGATATTTTTGTTTCCTTTCAGTTGCACCTTCAAGCCTAACAGTGTAAGGTTTCTTTTTGGATCAGTACAAAATGCATGTGAATTAGTGCTCTGTGTCCTCCTGCGGAATCCCACCATCATTCCATACCATTTGCAATTTTTAGTGTGGACAGATCTTCCACAGTACATGTCCTCATAAAAATCGCCACCCTGCAGAGCTTAGCTCATGTTTAAATTCAGAGTCTAAAGAAATAATCATAAATGTAAGTCCTGTAATCGAAGTACCTGAAGAAAACTGATTTTGATAATAGACTTTCTGATGCAAAGAGGTGAAACCCAATCATTTAGGATCCTTATTCTACCCAAGCATTAGAAACAGTATAGTATTACTACCTGATTTTAATGTGAATTTTCATCAATTATTGTCTCCCTGGGACACCACAGGTATATTTCTAAAACCCTCTGCAGATAGTTCCATTTGTACGTATAGGTGCTTGGCTCTTTCTCCTCTTAATTCCTCTGAGATCTTTATAGCTGGTAAGATTTAAATCTTCCAGACTCTTTCTATATGTTTTTGTGCTGGAAACCTGTTCTGTAACCAGTTAACGGTCTCTCGGCAGCCATTAACAAATGATTAATGATGCCATTCAAATGCAACATTTAATTTGTAAAAAACCTTGAGGCATGTGCTGCCTCATACTGGTTTGCAAATAATGTTATATTTGTAGCACTCTAAAGTGAAAAATTAGGATGCTGAGGATAAAAGATTAAAAATAAATTAAGCTATAGGAGATAAAAAAGCTAAACATTGCAGGCTGTTTGTGTTGACATGATCATACACTCTGTTTTGACTTGCACTTAATGCTAAGGCTTTGATCTTTGATTCTAAACTCTCTTAATGAAAAATGGAGTAAGTTATAGAAAATTATACTGTGTGTTCTGTCTGGTAATACTACTTACTCAAACTAAACAAATTTTTACTCTAATGGTGATAACCAAGGAAAAGTCTTTCCCCATGAGCATCTCCTGCTACTGATGTAATTTAGCATAGAATTACTTCTTCTTGGAATATTTCTTTCATTTCTTTTCGGAAGGTTGTCCTTCAGAGAGACATACAGCTGCGAACATAAAATGCTTATTTTGCAAGTGTCTGGAAGTTGCTGAATCATTCTGTCTTTGCCAAATAAGTATTTTGTGTATGTTTCTAATGTGAACTTGAGGAAGTGCATTTTGATTGCATTTGAGTTCCGAAATCAAGCTATGATACCTAGATGCATGAAAATTAGCTCTTAAATTAGTTTCTTGCCATGACTTCTCTCAGAAGCTTCAATGTTGTCTGCAAGATGGGTTGGGGTTTTTTGTTGTTTTATGTGTTAGTGATTGTTATAAATGATAGTAAGAACCATAAAATATAAACTTTTCATGTTGAAAAACCTTTCCAGTTCCATTTGTCTGTGTGCTTGTGTTCAACCAACCATGTAAAGTGTCTTATTTCAGCTGCATTCATTTGTAGTCAGGTATGTGATTTCCATGCTTTTTTTTGAGACTTTATTAAATAAATTATGTAGCGTTCACTAACTACGGAGTTTATCTTTTTGTGGTTCCTTCAGTTTGATTCAGACTGAGACCTGGTTTAATCCTGATATTCTTTAGAAGATTTGTTGGTGAAGATTATGGAGAGTGCACTACCAGTCTTCTTGATGGAAGCTGTTTAACCTATATTTCATTTTAGGAAATATAAGTTTAGCGGAGATAAGCAAAAAGGTATTTTGCAAACTCCAGAACTGATGCATTCTACTGTTTTGTAATCTTCATCAGATTCATTTCAAAAGCTTGTCTAACCTGATCTCTAATAAAGTATCATTGTATTAAGAAGAATAATTTTTATCTGTGGGTTACAATTTTCAGAGCTGCACAAAAGGCTTATCCTTCTTAATTAAAGTGCCAGGATGCTTCTGCACAAGTGAGCCGTATGTCATAGTGCAGGGCTGGATGACTGTCACATTTTATGTAAGAGACCTCAACGAACAGAAGTCTTTTTTGAAGTAGGAAATATCCTGGCACAGAGTTTCAGAGATTTCCCATTTCCACACTAGTTTTAAAGGCGGAATGATCCATGTATGAAAAAAGCAGCATGAGAAGGACTGGGGCTGAGCTGCTGTTTGACACAAACTGCGGATACTTGCATGTAGGAGTGAGAACAGTGAGCCATTGGAAACTGGAACCTTTCCTGTACCCATCTGTCCATTTCTCCATTCCACTTTTCTCTGCAGCTTCCTTAGAAAAACTAGAGAAGATAATCACTCATTTTCTTATGCTTGAAAAAAAAACCCACCGCCTCACTTCAGGCATTAGACATGGCTCATAAAAGCAGATTAGGCTGGCAAAAGAATCCTGAATAGTTTTCACTATGATCTGTCTTATCTTTAAATGTTCAGTATGCCTGGTATCTAAATTGAACAGTGAAAATCTCTGGTAAATCATTTATCAGATTTTTGCTCCATATGATTTTGTGGATGAAGGAGATGGTGATACCTAAGGAAATTTTACACTGGAAGGGAAAATCCAGAATAGTAATTTTCAAAGATCAGTATTAGTATCAGTTCTAATAGGCAGATAATGACCCTGACACAAGTTGTGGAAAAGTCCTGGTGAAATTAAATTGATGAAAAGTTAAATAAAACAGTGAAAGAATCAGATGTGTTGGGGACTGGAGTTATGGCAGGGGGGTGGGACTAGATGATCCTTGAGGTCCCTTCCAACCTTACTATTCTGTGATTCTGTGATTCTGTGAAGTAAGTCTGAACATAAAAAAATGAAAGTAATTTTTAAGGCACTGGGTAGAAAAATTTAGGACAGCAGCAGATCCGAAGAGGGCCTATTGTTTTGCTCCTAGCACCAGCCAGTAGTGAATGTCCCATAAAGAGTGAAGATTACACATACAGCATCTTTTGCTAGGCTGCTTGTGTGGCCTCCAGGAGTGTGAGTCAGGGACTCCCTCAGACACAGATGATATCTTTGCTTTTTATATCCTTTCTAGAAATGTGTCTTATTCCTTTTGGACTCATCTAAACTTTGGCAACCACAATATCCAGTGGCAGAAATTGTCATGATTTAACTAACCATTGTGTAGTCACCTTTTATTTTTGCCTTAACCCTGCTACCCGTTAATTTCCTATATTGTCTCCTCATTCTTAACAGTATGAAATGTAGTTAGCAATTACTTATTAATTCCTGCTCTCACCTGAGAGGCTCATAAGCTGTCACACAAAAAAAGAAAAACCAACAAACCACCAAAACTTTTACATAATTAAATGCAAGCTGAAGTGATATCTGACTGCTGTTTATAAGTACAAGTTGGGGAAGAGCTTCCTCCCAAGAGGGAGAAAAGCTGCTTACTTTTAAAAAACAATGCTGGCACCAGAACAAACAAAGGCATAAATTTAGGATGGAATGTGAACATTTCTAATTTCAGAGCAGCAGTCAGGCCAAAGGGCTATACCCTGCATAGACAATGCGTTGGCCGGCCTGGTTAAGAAATGACCATTTTTACAGTAAATAACCTCTCAGAGGACCACTGGTTACTCATTTACAGAAGATCACCTCAAACAATGGTTCATGAGATTAAATTCATGTCTTTGGATCACCCTGCTAGCAAAACCATGAAAATACATTTTTGTGTGTGAAAGCTGGTGATTTGGATTCAGCAACTTGGAAAGTCTCTTTTCACCATACACTTACACATGGTCTGACTGCGGAGATGCTCTCGTTTGCATCCAGATTCACAGTCCTGTGTGGTCTCCTGTATTTGTCATTTTGCAAAGAGCCAAAAATGGACTTGTGCCCTTGTATCACCTAACTTGATGATTAGAAGTGATCTAAATTAAACAGAAAAAGCCACCCCAATTCCCCAAACAATTAAAAACTCCAAATCCAAAATCTCTCCAAAACCCTACGTACTTGCTTTGAATACAGCATACCTTGGTTTCATTTCTTCTGTGTTGCAAAAATGTTTGTGAAAAATTGCTTTTCCGTCCTGCAGCTGAAACTGTCATCAACTAGTGCCTAGTGCTAGTGGGTATTTTCTGATACTGTCTCCTGGAAAGCCAGCTACATTTTGCAAGAAACAGCTTAACAGTAATTTGATAGGATCGGTGCATAGCCAAACCCACTCCTGTTCCAGTGGCTCTAATCACAGGACAGAAAACTCTTCATGATGTCAGCAAAAGAAGAACTGGAACCCAAGTCTGCCTTTCTCCAGCAGAGAGTTAAGTACTGCACAGAAACTGGAGCACTAGGGGCAAATACCCTGTCAGCTTCAGTCATTCTCTATTTTGCTCTGAGGCTTGATCCTTTCATTGCCCAACCACATACACGTTTGTTTGTTTGTGATTTCTGATGGAACATTCCAGAGATCTTTGAGAGAAAACACAGGCATTATTCAAAAGATAGGCTGGATCCAGAGTTTGTTCCTGACAGGAAGTATAGATGCAGCATGACTGAATTCCACTGGGTGTATCTATTTAGGCTGCTCTGAAAGGTGATGGCCCTGAAGAGTTTAAATGTGAATCAGGCCTTGACTCCTAAGACAGCCTGCCACGGTGGGATAGGTGTACACCAAAGTGCTAGAGTTACACAGAAGGCATAATCTAACACCCAAGGACAGAGAGGAATATAATTCCTATGTCCTTCTGTCTACATAGGGGTTAAGAACTATGCTAGCAGCTGCACTCAATCTGAAAAGGATACTTGGACTCAACTGAAAAAATGCAAACACGTCTGAAAGCATGATTACAGGCTGAGATTCATTTGAAGCTCAGGTTAATTAATATTTACATGCTTTGTGCTATGTCCAAAGCCAGATGTTAAAGATCATAGTGAAAGATTCTTAGAGAACCTGAGCAACTCCTAGGAACGGGTGGTAGCTGAATTCTTAAGAGTGATGAGGCTTTAAGACTTACTTGTAGACACCTTTCACACATCTAGCTGAGAGATTTTCTTGGAAATCCTTTAAAATTGCCTTGAGTTGGTTGGTTAAGTTACAAATGGAGTATGAATAAGCTCTGCCTTAGTACTGATGTCTGTGAGGATAACCTTGACAGGGAGTCATAATTTGTTTTTTTTAATTCTCTCCAAAGAGTATGCGCTTGAGGTGCTTAAGTATAAAACTTGCAGAATTGGAAAGAAGTCTGAAGAAAATTGTCTTAAATAGAGTATCCTGTGCCAAGACATGTGAGCTGGCACTGCGGGCATTTTTAAGGTCTCTGATCTTTAGTTTCTGATTAATTTAATTTTTAATAGAAAAAGAGGGGAAATGTGTAGAAATCCAAACCTGCTCAACCTTGATTACTGGTATTTTATGCTAAATACAGTTATTCCTGCCAAAAACATAAGGCTGTCAAAGAGAAACTTAGATGTCTTATTATACTATTGCCAAGAAAGACATTTTTGAAAGCTCTACAGGGCAGACCCACAGGCTCTTGCTGCCAATCTGTTGTAGTATTTGTTGCAGAATGAGCAGAATCAGTGTTTCTTTGAAGAAAAGGTGCTTCAGGCTTCTTTGGATGTGCACTGAATAGATTTTAACAATGTTTATTTACATAACGACTCTGAGGATCTTTGCTTTATGGTGCAGTCTGTACTAGATTTTAAATGAACAAGTAGAATTCAGTATATGTGTTTGTCTCTAAAAGCACACATAAAAAAAACTGTAAAACAATGCTACTAAAGAACGAAGTGAAAAATGAGGACCCGAAATCCCACAGTGACAGAAGAGGATGCACAAGCTTTTCTAGAGGAACAAGCTAGTTATTTTAGATTTAATAACCATCTCCAGCCTAAGGACATCTTTAGTGAGAGGCATAAAATTATATTGAATATGTAGGCAAAAAGTATGCCCAGTGCATATGTTTCATTTTTTGGAAATATTTGTAGAAATAGACCTGTGAATTCTTCAGATTGCTGGCATTTAGAAACTTTACATGAATTTTAAGTTGCTTTGTTAGTGAACTATGAATCAGTCAAGAATGCGAGATAGGAAGAAATGTTCTAATGCAAGAGAATCTACTCAGCCAAATGAACAGAAATGAGCTTACTATTCCTGGAGTCAGGAAAAAAAACCAAACCAAAACCCCCTCTCCTCACCCCCCCCCCCC
>WBNM01040776.1:44834-70339 GCA_013399055.1 Ramphastos sulfuratus
ACCCCAACAAAAACACAAAATCAAAAAATCACAGTGCTTCCTAAGATAAAAATGCATCCCACCCACATTTCCTGAAGTAGCTCATAAAGCACACTTTTAAAGAGAAGTTAGGATTGACACTGATCTTGGAGTCTGGAGGCAGAAAGTAACTGTCCTCTACAATTATACTAAAAGATGTATCTCCAAACCCAGAAGGGTCATAGATCTCAAGGAAAAGGAAACTTTTGTTTGCTTACTCTTAACCTCCTGCACACCAGAAAACCATATTTGTAGATTTCCATTTTGAGCCAGCTCAGCATATTGCATACAGAAACATCTAGTTTTGACCAAAAGAGCACTTAGAGCAGAAAACATAGCACAGTCCTTTGTAATCTACTTTAGCAGCTTGGTAACTTCATTCAAACAAACATTTAAAAAAAAAAAAATCATGCTTTTGTCTCTTGGAGAGCCTGAGTTGGCTAGATTGAAAAGTCTGCTCTATGAGATATTTTCCTTTCATATAGGACAAATGGATCATGACTCAATTGCCTCTTAAACTTCTCCAGCTTCACATGTTCAGGTGCAGGTTCAGGTGCAGGTCTTTCAGTGGGCAGAACAAAGTAGTTTTCAAAGTCAGTCTTGCACTTCTAATTAATATTGTCTCCAGTTTGTAATTATGGTTGGCAAAGCTGAGTTAGCTTTTGACATAGATAATGCCAATTCTCTATTCTTGTTCAATATTAATAACAACCACCTCATTTCTTGGATCTTTAGGAGTTTGTTCAGGTGATAGAACTGCAATGAATAAAATTAATACATTTGAGATACTTCATATTTATTCATATTTTTATATGTGGAGATGGTGAGAGAAGCAAAGATACCTCTGTGTCCTCCATTTTTCCATCTCTTTCAAAAGTATTTTCACTAAAAGTCTGCTGAAGACAGGGAGGTTGCAGCAGTGTGGTAATTCCATGTTCTCATCTGACATTTGGAGACAGTGTATTTAGTCCTCTTTGTGCATTTGGGTCCTGTGGAAAAGATGATCAGTTGGTGCACAAACTGAAGGCATAATTATTGTTATGAACCCTTATTACACACCATCTGAGTAAACTCTAGAATGAATACTTTATAACATGAGAAGGACCCTGAAGGAACTGAACATACCAAGAAGATCATTAATAAAGAGTGGGAAAGAGTTTAGAAGTGCTGGGATTTTTGACCATGAGCAAGTCTAATTCCTATGCCAGAAAATGAAGAAAACTTTCCCCCCCACACTCTGTAGTGCTTGCAACATCCACAAGAAGATGATGTCTGCTGACTGTAGTGTCTCAATCTGTAAGGGAAGATAATTTGAGTATGATTCTTAAGGTAATACACTTTTCTGTGCAAAGCTGATTGTGGAGGGATTATGATCACAGAATCACAGAAGCATCCAAGTTGGAAAATACCCTCAGGATCACCAAGTCCAACATATAACCCTACTCTACAAGATTCACCTTAAACCATATCCCTAAGCACCACATTCAAACCACCCTTAAACACATCCAGGGTCAGTGACTCGATGACAAACTACTGGAATGCCCTGTCCAATTTACATTTCCCTCTTTGATAGCTTAGACCTGAGACCACAGAATTGGGATATTACAATGACTTCGGTTAGTAACAAATAACTCTCAATAGGCAGTGTGTCAGAAAGTTCTTAAAACACCTTAGTTTATTTTCTTGCAATTGTCACCTCAGCCCTTATTAAAAAATAATTTCTAAACCCTCTCTGCAACATCATGAAGAAAACTGTGAATGCTGAAGAACAAGAGGAGTCATGTCATCCTTGAGAATTTGTTTTGGGACAGTAAGACTGGTAGCTTATTGTAGATGTGCTGTGCATATGACAGCTATCAAAAACAGTAAAGTGGATTTTAGCATTGTGGACTCACACTGGGGCAGCTGAATCTGAGACCCTCTGTCAGTTAATATCAGCCAGCTAAAGTCTACTAACCAGCCAGATGCACACCTCTTAGTAGCATTCTAATTCATGTACTGTAATTAGGCTTGAATACAAAATATTGATTACATAGTAATTACATTTGTGTGAGCATTAAGATAATGGTTCAGGAAATCAGCCTACATTCAGCATGAGATTCCAGATAATGAAATGTTCATTCTATTGCTGTGTAGATTTGAAATAAAACTTAATTTATACTCTAATATAAATTTATTTGATCCTGTCCTCTGACTTGTTTGGCTTAAGACACTGCCAAAATTGAAATATATTCCAGTGGTCGATCATAGCTGATTAGAATACCCTATCATTTTTAATGTGATTTGAGATCATCCAAGTAAAGGTGTGCAAGACCTTTAAAAAATAAGGCAGCATTAAAAGACCACTGATATATAACCATAACTCTTGTTAGCTGTAGAACTAAATACACTGCAGATAATCTTTCTGCTTAGCAGATTTGTTACTACTCAGCATTAAAAATTACAGAATCAACACATGCACACTATGAGAGCAGGACATTCTGTGACTCCTGGATAACAACATATTTTCCTGTTTCACTCTTCTTACAGTATTTTTAGAATTTGACATCTCAAGATGTGCATGAATACACATTTTCTATGTTTACATTTATACATACTAAGAGGCAGACTTGTTTATCACAGCTACAAGTATATGCAAGTAACACAGTCTGGGCATACAGGAATATTTAGCCTTAAATTGCTTTTAATCTATAAGGCTGGTTGATAAAGTTTCTTTCAAAGATCTGTTACTGTAAAAAAGAGAAACCAGTCAGAAAAGGGCAGATATCCAGTCTGGATAGAGTAGTTTATTTAAGGATCATTATGGTAATCAAGTAATTCAGAAATGAAATAGAACAGTTATATCAGACCTTCAACAGGAATGCTTGCATTACCAGACCAAGTGGTCTGCATGCAATTTGTACTATGAAAAGTTTCCTATCAGGGTGAGTATTCTGTGTCTTCCAGGAGGAAATAAGATCGTACTGGATTTGTGATTTTAAACATGGTATCTGAACTTAGCCACTTGTTTCAGACCAAGAGTATTTAAGGCACACATGCTATTGTGGGTAACATAAAGTGCAGAGGTAAGCAGATGCTTCACATTGCCTCACCCAGCAGCACTTTGATTAGATGTTGTAATCTGTTGCAGCTATTTAGCAGATTCCCTTCTATCTGCCTGTTGCATAACTAGGGAAGAGGAATTCAGGAGGATATATATATATATATATATATATATATATATATATATATATATATGTATGTATACACACACACAAACACCAACTTATATATATTATTAAATATATATATATATACACACACACACACACACACAAATACATAAAATAAACCTCCATTATAAAAACTCTGCTTGTATTCAAGAATGCATATCTGAAGGTCTAACTATGCTATGTCTGCTTCCTTATCAGGCTGGCAAAATCGCAAGAACAAGAGTTTGACTCCACCTGATCTTTGTAAAATATAGTGGCTGCTGATTCTTCTACTCCCCATACCTCTTCACACAGGAAAACAGCCACAGGTGACAGTGAAAATCCACATCTGGCTCAACTCTGTTGCAAGTTAGGAAGGCTGGAGAAATTAAGCAAATGCTTTCAAAGGAGGAAAAAGATTGCTGTATTTGACAGATTTGAGGTGACTTGCCCAGCCCCCATAAAAAGCTTCATTTTGATGGCTATGTATTAGCATAATGCTTAATATTTGAAACATCAGGTGAACTATTCCTTTAAATAAGAACTGTAGCTACATACACAATCTTTTAATTGCCTTGAACTACAGCAGACAGTTTTTACTGAAATAAATATTAACCGTGCTAAGCTTATTTCCAGAAATATAGAACAGCACTTAGAAAACCACATATTCAAATAAAAATCTCCTTGGAGATTCATTGGCAGGATATGTTCCAAACCGATAATGCGAGTAATTCACTGGAACAGATAACTTCGTCGCAATAGGAAATACATATTTGAAAGAAACCCACATTCAAAAAGGTTCAAATAGCCCTAGTGAGTAACACATTTATTGCTCTACATTATGTCTCAGTGTGAACCTTTGCCTTGTGATGAATATCGCTTTAGATCCTCTTGAACAGTGGCAACAAAGAATATAAATTAAACTTTCTGAAATTCAGTTTGAAAAACCCTGAAAAGCCCATTTTCATGCATTTCTGACTGTGCCAGATTATGCTGTCACTGTCGTCCTCTTGCCTTGATAGCCATGCTGCATGAAGAAAACTGTCATTCTGATTTTTTCCCAATGAGACATAATTAATTCGTTTACACAAAAGCCTTGACTGGAATAACTCTTGTAATCCACTAAATTTATTTATAAAAGAGAATATGCTGCATAAAGAGTTGTTAACTACTCTTCTCATCACCGACCCCAAAACTAGTGATGGAGAAGTCTGCTTTGGGATTATGTTCTGTGGAGGTGCACGTGAGTACCCTAACTGGACAACAAAACTGGACAGGTGAGTGCAGAGCCTGGGGAGGCAGTTTTCCAAAGGAGGTGTAGATTGGGTGCTATTCATCTGCTAACAGAAGGACCTTTGGTTCATTTCTTATCTGGTTTTGTTTGACTGTTCATATATGGCCATGTTTATGAGACAGAGTTTTTCAGAGGAAGACAAGGAGGAGGAAGCTCTTGTGGATGTGGACAATCCACCACCTTTAGCATCAGACTACTTTTCTCTGAATTAAGCACCATGAATTGCTCTCACTGTCATTACATCCTGTTTGTAACTTTTTCTGAACAGGCCATTCAGAAAATGAAGAGGGGAGAAAAAATTTGTTTCAAGAGAAAGATTTTATTATCAGTTGAAAGTGGCTAAAGAAAACACTTATAAAATACAATTTACCCTCTTACCCACTTTTCAAACAAATCCCAAAACATACTGAGGCACAACTTCATGCTCTTACAGTAACAACATTGCGATGTAAGAACAGGTAAAATAAAGTGGAAGAGAAGAACAAGGTAGGTGTTAAAATCCCTAGCAGGAGATTGTCTGGGGGATTTCCTGACACATTTCTAGTTGGGAAGAATAAATTAAATATCCTTCCCAGAGTATCAGTGGCACAAATACAGAGGGAAACATCAGTTAAAATCAGGTTTGGGAGCTTGTGCATCCCACAGGTGCAGTCATTTTATAAGATGAAAATGTCTGCAGCTGATCAAGACCTCACTACACTATTGAAAAGAGGGGGAGTTCTTTTCCTCATCCCACATCAGTCGGCCATTGGGGCTGCGGCAGCTGGGTGGGAGCTGACCCAGCCAAAAGGTTGCTCCTGATCCATCCTTTGAACTGTTGCAGGCAGCCCAGGCTGAGACAAGGAGAGAGAATGAACTCCCCTCAGCTGTCAGGCTAGTTTGCCCCATGTGGCTCTGTGTCTAAGAAACCTCCCTGGCTGCCACTTGCTTTTGTGTTAAACTGAAGAGCCAGAGAGCTCTAAACCTGCTGAAGTCCCCCAGACCCCTCACAACATCTGCGTAAGGAAATGCATGATTTTCTCCAAGAATACCTGAATGGCATAAGGGAAAAAGGAAAAAGGGAAAAAGGTCCTTGCAGCCATCTTTTATCCCTGGTTGTGGCCTCTGAATACAAAGTTGTGTTTCTCTGCTGAGCCCTGCGCAGACAGTAAGTGCAGATGACACCTAAGCTTGACTGTGTCCATGCCACCCAGTTTGTGTCCTGCAGAGAAAGATCACAGGATCACAGGATGTCAGGGGTTGGAAGGGACCCAGAGATCATCAAGTCCAACGCCCCTGCCAGAACAGGACCATCATCTAGCTCAGGCCACAGAGGAACACATCCAGATGGGCCCTAAATGTTTCCAGAGAAGGAAACTCCACAACCTTTCTGGGGAGCCTGTTACAAGTGCTCTGTGATCCTTAAAGAATTTAACACTTGTGTTGAGGTGGAACCGCCTGTGCTGCAGCTTACCCCCATTGCTCCTTGTCCTGTCACAGGAGCGAGTCAGAAGAGCCTGTCCCCGCACTCCTGACCCCCAGCTCTCAGATATTTATAAACATTTATCAAATTCCCTCTCAGTCTTCTCTTCTCCAGACTAAAAAGTCCCAGATCCCTCAGCCTCTCCTCATAAGGCAGTGCTCCAGTCCTCTGTAAGAAGTATGTACAGATAGTGTTGACCTGGTAACACTGGTGGCTCTCACTGAAGGAGAACAGCTTTTCTTGACTGAGCCTGAGCCTTTGCAACATCCCTAAACACAGCCTCTTTACAGAGGGATGAAGAACCAAAAATTTAATTTGCCCTGGTTAGTTTCTTTGACTTACTTTAAGATGGGTTTGCTTATAACTGTCTCATCACTTCCTGCTTTGTATATATCACCTCCTTTCACTAATAACAGAGAGCAGCAAAGGTCAAAGTTTTCCAGAAGAAGACTTGTTTTTCTCTTGGCTTAATGTGAAGATCACCACCCTCAGCCCACCTGGATACACTCACTCACGTTTTGCAGGCATTACCAAGGGGAGCCCAAACCTTGCACTGACAAACTGCAGTTTGCATCAGGTAGAGTCTGCTGCTTGAGAAGAATGGCCCTTAGGCTCCATTTGCAGAAGGATTGTGTATCAGCATATTTTGTCAGAGGGTGTGATTATTTTTCCTCTATGTCGATGACATTAATTATTACTTCAAGTGAACACAGCTCTCTTAGTATGAAGGTCTTCACATTGATATTGTTTGCTCCTTGCTGTAATTAAGGTAGCAGAGTTTATGTTCCTTAATTAGGAGGAGAATGTCTCCAACTCTCCAGCCAACTGTAAGAAATCATGTGCACTGCTGCCCCAGCTTCTTGTAACCAGCTGTTGTGGAGGCAGGCAATTAATGTGGCTGAGTCAGGAATTATAAAAATAGAATTATTTTATTTTCCTGAAAGCCCCACCCCCAAACTATATACAAAACTAGTATTCAATTGAAAATTCTTCAACAGGATGTTATGGACAAGTTTAGAGATTTAGGAAGTCAGGAAATGGGAAAGGCTAAGCTATAAACACAGCTTCAACCCACTGTCAATCAGGCTGAGCAGAGAATTAAGGGGCCAGCAGGCTTTACTCATGGAGGTGAGATAGGTATTTGGCGATGATCCCTTGCTGGGTTTCTCTGCTGCTTGGCTGCCTTCTGACGCTGCAAGCAATATCCAATAGTCTGGATCCACGCAGCAGAAATCCAAAGCGGGTGGAAAAGCCGCCAAAGTCAGAAGTGTCTCGAAACACGACTGCCACAAGGCAGGGGTTCGTGGAAGCTTGGGTTTCCCCAGTTCGGGATAGCAGCCAGGAAATCGGCTGTAGTTTGCTCCGAGCGGCTGGGTCCGGGTGCCACCGGCAGCTCTCTCAAAAGGACCCCAGGACTTGCCAAGCTTGCAAATCTGCAAGTGGTGCAAAAGTGGGGAGAACTGTCCAAAGGCAGGGACAGTGCAAAACCGAGAGCCGTGCAAAAAGGTAGGAGCTGTCCAAAAGCCGGGACGGTCTAGAACGGGAACTCTTTCAAGGCGGGGAACCTCATGCCTTCTCCCTTGCTCTATTTAGGCTTTTCTAGACAAAGCGTCCATTATTTGGCAGTTTATACTGGGCAGAAAAACCCAGCCAGCCCCGAGCCCGATTCCCAGCGCAGGCTGCCACACAGGTCAGCACAGGTGTGGGGAAAGGCGCCTGCTGCTCTTTCCCCTTCTAGCCTGCAGGAGGTTGGGGGTGTGTGTGTGGGGTGTGTGTAGGGTGAGCAGTTTTCGCACATTCTCCTCCCCGTTCAAATCCACAGGGTGGAGGGAGAAGGAAGGAATTTGGAGTGCTCCGGAACACCAGCCCATGATATTTTCAACATTTTTCAATGCTAATTAGGGAAAAGAGATGACAGGGAAGAAATGTTCTTCACGATTTTCATGAGCAGGCTATGAGTTCAAAAGCGTGCCACAAACACATAGAAAACAGCACAGTAAATTGTAAGTAAGGTCTGGCTCAGAGTAGATGCTGCTTGGTAAAACCAGGAGAGCAATTTGGGACTGTGAGGCAGAGGAAGATGGAAGGTGCTATAAGCAGACACCAGCCCTCCAGCTGGGGGATGGCTGGAGAAGAAGCCAACTAGACCAAAACCAGAGCAGGGGGGTGAAATACTGTAGGAAGGAGACATAGGTTAGCTGACCTACATAGACTACTTTTCTTTGATAGCAGCAATCACCTGTGGTGACGTTCAAAGACTCCATGTTTTCAAAATGGATGACCCAAAATCCACCTCTCAGGGTTAGGAGCAGAAGGGAATGTTACATTTACCCTCTGCTGTGCTAACAGCTTTTCACACCTAGGTAATTGTCAACAGCTTCTCTTTTGATGAGTACTTGCTGTTCAGAGTTAGCAGAGGTAAAGGGGGGAGCACAGTTAACTTCGGACAGCTTTGGTTTGTGAGCCAGAAGAACTGACAATGGATGTGATTTTCACCTTTTCGTGTTTGACATTTTTGAAACTCTTTTTTCTTCTACACTATTAACTCATTATCTTGAAACATAAGATGTCACTGTGATTAAAAAACATGTACAGGAAAGTGTTCGTGAAGATAACTTTGGGAACAGTAATACAAATACTTTTTCCAGTACTGTAAAATCTAGAAGAAAATTCATTGTAAGTGGATATTATTATAGCTTATATCCCATATCATGCAACATACCTAATTCTCGCAGCAAATGCTATGAACGAAGAAAAAAGTGTCAGGCTCTCTGACTAATGGCTGACCAAATTAAGCATAACATCCCAGAGAGGATCAAAGGAGCAGTGGCAGACAGAAGCACTTGTAACCTTACTCAAGACAGAGGGAGCATGTGACTACTGAAACTACAAAGGAGGATGGCCACACACTTGTCACTGGTGGGGCACTCTGATGTGGCTCCCTGTTTGGAGCCTGTGTATGTAACCTGCTCATGAACTAAAAGTGAGACTGGTGTGCCCCTTGGCTTTATTTTTCAGTTTAAAAAATTTTCCAGTTACACATTTTCCACTCATTTGTAGAGAAAGATTTCTCCCTTTAAGGAGGATGTTATTATAGAAACTCCCACCAAGTGGAATTTATGCAGCATGTTACCAGGACATTTATTCTTTCATAATGCTAAGAGAACACCAATAAAAGGTCAACAACAACATGTGTTATTTAGAAAATTATGTGTTATCTGGATTTATAAACTTCCTGTTTGTCAGTAGATTCTTTAAA
The DNA here is from genome assembly GCA_013399055.1 of Ramphastos sulfuratus. NCBI lineage: Eukaryota > Metazoa > Chordata > Aves > Piciformes > Ramphastidae > Ramphastos > Ramphastos sulfuratus. The sequence goes on from WBNM01040776.1 coordinate 54,059, forward strand.
ATGTGGAAGCTTTTTCTATTCCATTTAAAGCCAAAGTCAAAGAATATTGCTTGTGATCTCCAGGTAGATAAGAGAAAATTATATTCTTTCAGCTTGCCTAGAAGAAGGAAATGCACAAACATATTTTTTAGACAATGATCTAAACTACCTACCATTAACAGCAGATTAGGTATATGGTATTAAATACCAGCACACAAACTAGATTGATAGGGATTTTCTGGAACATTAAAATTTTCCAGGGCTGATTTTTTTCAGGAGAGAAGACATTTTGTCTCTCATTTTACAAATGTGGTGTGAAATGAAAAGAGGAAAAAAACTTCTCCCCCTCCCTCCTCCCCCAGCTCTCTGAGGAGGAGACTCATTGTGGCACATACAAGAAAAACAGCCACCCACACACTGGAGCCCTTCAAGCAGAAAGCACCTGACAGGAATTTAAAAGTAGATTTTCAATTGAGAAGTTGGCAGAAATCTACATAAAAGCAGTCCTTCAAGGGAGGGTACTATGTGATATGAATTAGATGAATGTATTGAGTTCCTCCTCTTTTTTTAAACTATTGAGTCTAAAATGAAATTATTGTTATCATGATCAAATATTTTGTTTGAAACTGCTCATACTTGAAGACAAGGAATAACAACCAGGAAAATATGGGGGAACACTATATATTTTATTAAAAGAAAGTTTGCCTATCACTCAAAATCTTGAATTACTATTATTAGAAATCTGGGTGTTAGCTGCTTGAGTCTTCAAACCCCCCCGCTATACTCAGAGCCATCAGTATGCCTAAAGCATTTAGAAATTGTATTTGTCAAATGAAAAAGTAACAAAATACAGACATAATAAGTCATTTATTTTATTTAAAAATAAGAGAAGGTGAAGTGTTTCCAGTTTTTATTTTAGTAGTAAAACTCAATAGCATTCTGATAAGAATTGTACATGGTTTTCCAGAAGCTTTTCAAAGTCTTCATATGGGCATCTTTAGGGCACTTCATTTCTTATCCTTAAGACCATATGGCTATGTTAAATACATTTTGCCTCTGAGTCAGTCTATGCGCCTGTAATGAAGGAGGATGAAAACAGTTGCTGCCATTTAAGACCTCACTTAATTTTTTTAATGCCTTTCTACATTTTACATGCCCTGAATTTAAGTAGATTTCTTGGATTTAATTTTTCTTCATCTCTTTATCTAGTTCATTTTTTTCTGCAATGCAAAGACAATTTTTTAATAGGTTACTGATCTTCAGGTTGTTGGTAACTGACTCTGGCAGATAATTTCACACTGACTTCATTGCTGGATGTGATCTGGATCTTTCTTATTCCACCAGTACAACCACGTAAGCTCTTCCTCTGATTCATAAGTGAAATGAAAAACAAGACTTCTGCATTGATTCACTGGTTCTGAAAGCTTTCTTCAACAGCACTAGCTCAGCACAGCCTTCTTGTGAAATACCTCAGAATAGCTGAAATTTCTTTTGCCTACTACCTCATGCATAAATTAGCCCTTAAATTGCTGGTATTAACTCTGAAAGTCAAATTGCTGTGCACACTTACTGGGGCTAGACTTTCTGATATGCTGTGCCTGAACTGGACAATGGTAAGTGTAGACACACTCAATGTTGCTGCTTATCAATTAATAAGGAAATAATAGATTGGTCAATTATTTACAGGCACAGTAATAGTTCATAAAGGTTCTCATCCTGACATTCACACAAAAACACATTCTTCTTAACTGCCATCTCCCTTTCATCTGTACTACAAGTCTTTCACAGATGAGGAGCACAGTAAGAAGTGCATGTTTCTTGTAAAATACCCTGTATATCCAGTCATTAGCTATGCCTTTTCGGTGTCACTACTGTGCAGATACCTCTGCCTCTAATTGCTGCAGGGCCCCTGGTGGCTTTGTAGATGAGAGACACACTCGGAGATATTAAACAGAAAGGTTTTTGTGGTTTTACTGTCTGGAAGTACTCACAGGGATACTGGCTGATTAGCTGATTCCCTGCAGGTGAATGAAAAGAATATATTCACCGTTGAAAGCCTTACCCTGGGCCACTCTGCCAAACAACAGCTCCTACCTTCTTGTATGCTAGTATTTCTGCAGTTACGGATCCATAACCACAGGTAAGTTTCAAAAGCATGGGACTTTCTGGGATATTTATTTCTCTGTGACTCACTGACACCTGTAATCGTGTAGGAGTGATCAGGGCGCTCTGGCTTATTTCTTTAGACCTGACTGATGGCAGCATTCAAGATTTTTATTGCTAAAATGAAGAGAAAATGTGTGCATTATTTTCACTTGTCTTTCAAGTGTTTTAGTATGGTTCTTAAGTTGTGATCAGATCTCTGTGTCAAATGGAGCCTTACAGTGTTACAGTCACAAAGACACATCAACCAGGTGATGTTGCCCTGTGTGTAACCCTCTTTGCATGCTGATCAGAGAAGAAAGGTGCTTGGAAATTGGCTACATAGGATTTATAGCACTGAGCTCCCATGCATTTTGCATATCCAGCTATGACATTTTGAGGGCCCTGTATCTCACTCCTTATGGATTTAGTTGCAAAATAGTATGGGGGGAACTGTGAAGGAAATCTATTCCTGCAAGTAACAGGCCATTTTCTTTGAGAGGTGCCTCTTAAAAGCACAGAAAATCAATTATCAATCCTTGTATTTCAGGCTCAGTCCTTTTATTCCTACCATTGAGCACCAGATTGATATCACCCATGAAGTCATTCCTACCCCAACAGTCTTCCACGCTGCTGCTCCACTAGCAGACATTTGGTTTTGGCAATACAGTCCCAAGTCTTTCTTGAAACTATGACATTTCTCATCTCCAAGAAATACTGTTGCTGCCTAGTGGAGTAGGCTTTCTGAGGAATGATTAAATAATAACATAGAACTTAATGAAAAATTAGAGAATTACTCTTCATAACTATTTTAAATTATGTCTTATGTCTTGTGGACTTTCTCAATAACATGTGATGAATAGTTTGGAAATTTAAATAGCAGTTAGAAGATGTTCAAATTGAATTTCTAGTCTTATGAATTTCTACTTTCTACTAAGTTACAGATTGTTTGGGTTTTTTTCTCATTTCAAGCCTTTTCCAGAGTGAGTTATGATCACACTGCAGCACATTAGTTGTCAGAGTAAAATTTGGCAACCCTGTGTTATGAATTATGCAAAATTAATAATTGATATTAATTTTGATACCCAAGTGAAGATTGTTAATAACTATGAAAACTGTTTATTAACATTAAATCTCACCAGAAAACTTATTTACAAGGTTCAAAATGCACAGCTTGGATACTTATACACACAAGGAACAGGCAAAATTAGAACACTTTAAGAAATAACTCGCAAATGCAAACATTATACTGGACAGAGGTTCTTAGTTTCAGTTTTACCTCTTGCCCACCAGGGGATTTGAGAGGCTCCTTCCTGCTACTAAGGCGGAAGGCACAATAGAATCTAGTTACAGGAGTTCTTAGAGAGAAGCTTTGAATATTAACTCATAAAATTATCTCCTGACTTGTGGGGCTAGCTATAGCTTCAGACAGTATCTGAAACGCTTTCAGGGAATGCTGTCGGTGTCTTATCAGCTGCTAAGGCTTCTGATTCCTCCCAGGCTCCACAGGGTGCTGGGGAAAGGAAGCAGATGATCTCTGACCTTATCCTGATTTTCTCTGGATGATCTGTATCGGACTTCCCGTCTTGGCAGGAGACTTTCAGGTGTGGGCAGGATGTCTTGTGATGTGCAGTCTTAGCACAGATGTCACACTGGCTATGCAGGCCGATCGCATGGAGGCATTTACAGCCTGTTCCTGGTGAACTCTTGGCAGGCAGTTTCCAGGCAGTTCAGGATGGAATGAAGCAGTGAGGCAGAACACTGCCAGAAGCAGACAGCAATACCAGCAGGCAGCAGCAGGCATGAATACAACAGCAGAGCATGTTGTGTTACCTGCTTATCTCTTTTTATCAATACAGCCTGAGACTAATGGGCCTTTGGACACAGATTAGCCAATCAGAATGGCAGTTAGCTTGCTTTACCCAAATTTGGGAAAAAACATAGACCTTGCATGAGGCAGGCACAAGCCAAGTGTATGTACCTTGTTCACAGGATATAAACAGGAGCAAAACAAGTCTGGGCAAGCCAGAGTCCTTAGACTCAGTGGCTCCCGGTTCTTTGTCCTTTTTCCTGCAGTTGCTTCTCCCTATAGCAGAAGGAGGGAGAGCAGAAAAACATGTCTGGGCAAGCCAAGACATGTCTAAGCCTATTTTGGCCCATTCAGGCCTATGATGACACCCTGCCATAGTACACACACTTTTATGCCTTTATAAAATGCTCTATAAAGGGACACTACAAATATATCGCTGATATTGGAGGTTTTATCCCATAAAGAAGCCCCAGCATAGCCACAGAACATGCTTTCGAGTATTTTATTTCTTGCAAAGGGGATTGAGATGATTGGTGTTGGTTTGATACAGGGCAAATTTCCCAGGAGGAAGATGTTTGTTTAAAAAACTCTCTGCCTGCCATTATTCATTACACCAGAATGAAAATTTCTGACACTTAATAAGCTTCCTATCTATGTTTGGGCATTTGACACTTCCACATCATAGCAGTGTAAATAACCAGTTCATTTTGAGGGCTGTTATACTTTACCCCCTGTTTTTTGAAAGGCTGTTAAGGAGAAGATGATAAGACCTTGAATTTTCATAATCAGTCTGACTGCAGATGTGAATGTGGTATGGACACTACAAAGATATCTTTGACAAATGTTATGACATCATGAGCTTCTTCATTTTATTTCTCTCGTACCATGTTCTGATATAGGTGAGATAAAGTAGTCATGACATTTAGCAGAGGAAATGTACTTTACAGGGAGAGTCAGTGCATTTAAGTAGGTTCTTACAGTCTCTATGGTGTGGGCACTCTTCTTTTAAAGCCATGTAAGTCTGTAACAGAACTAAAAAAAAATATTTCAATCTCATTAGGACTGAACTGCAAAGTTTGAATTTCCAGGAAATAAGATTTCAAATTAAAATGTCCGTGCTTAAACTAAATCTGAATGAAGTGTCTAGTGCCTGAGAAATGGAAGGGACACACACATGCACACAAAACAGGAGGAAATATGCCACCCCTCAGTATCAAAGCCCTTGAAAGAAGATGAGATTGGAGTATAGCTATAAATCTTGGCTTAGCTTTTGTCTATAAAAAGATAAAACGAGACATAGCTTTTCAAGAGTCTGGTAGCTAACTTTAAGAGAGAAATTAAAATACAAATGCTTGCTTAATTTATCAAGACAAATTCCATGGACTTTTCCCCTGTGTATGTTTACATATAGAGAGATTTTAAATCACTTTATCTCAGGATTTACTATTAAGAGAGAGCATAAAATCAAAGTACTCATGATAAAGCATGTTGCCTGGTAAAACTAATGTCAAAATAAGCAGACTTGGTGCCTCAGAAGGTCTACATGTTCAAAAACTAGCAGTGTGAAGTAGTGTGAGTTCTACTCTGTTGGGTTACAGACTGAAGAAGAGTTGACTGGTTAGTTCAGCAGCATTTCCCTTCATCATGGCCATTCTGCCTCCATCAGTAATGGTGTTAAGTGGAATGTGTCTGGACAAGGATCTGACCATGGATTCATTGCATCTACATGTGTATGTTTGAAGGAGCAAACTGCATAATTGTACTATTAACATTAGAAAATACCCTGAATAAAAGAAAGAAAACAAAGAAAACTACATCTGTATATTCAGACAGGAACATCATACAAATGCTACAATCTTTACTATCTCAGGCTAACTTGAGTCACTTGTTGTTAAACTGTACACTCAGTATTAGACCATTTGGCTTTGTCATTTGGGTTGTTTAATCGTATTAATTTGGGTTGTTTAATTCGAACGCTGGCAAAATAATGAGGTTTTTTATTTCAATATTATATTTTCTCCACCTACCCTCTTCCTTTGCTTTTCTTCCTTTTCCTTCTGGAAAGTTTCATTTAACATTGTGCACATGAAAGATTAAGATAGGATCCTTGCTGAGGTTGCTGTAGCTGGGTAGGATGGAAGGAGACTCTATCAGTTTAGTCCTCCCCTTCTAGTTGCTTGTTCTTTTGCTTCCACCACTCCCAGTGCCTTCCTTTGCACCAGGTACCCATCGCCAGTATCAACAGCTCCTCAGGAACTCTCTGCTTTTCCTGTTCATGCAGAAGTTGTGAATTCCATTTGGTTTACAGCTCTTTATCTTATTTTGCCCTCTCTTTTGTTTTCAGTTGATAGCTCTTGATTTGGAGGATTCCCAGTTCAGGATTCAAAACATCTCCATGGAAATTCTCTCCTCATGCTAGTTTCTCCTGGTTCACATCTATCAGTGCAGGCTCCAGGTTTCCCATGTTCTCAGCTAAAAATTCTTCATGTTAGTTGAATAATCCAGTTTACTGTTTAGCTGCTCAAAAAATTCCTTCCTCTTCTCTCTGTTTCCCTTTCTGTGGAGAATCTGGATTTCTTCCAGATGAGTACCAAGAAACATAATTTGCTTGATCCTGTCCTTCAAGGTTTCTTCAATGCACTGGACAAACCCTCTCATGATGTATATAAAACATTTCTTTCTATTCTTATGGCACTCCATGATCATCCCACATTAGCTGCTGACCTCTAATTTTTACTTTTCCTGCTTTCTCTCTGATTTTCTTTAAACTCTTCCTGCTCCTAGGTTCCTTTCCCCTCTCACAATATATCTCATCTAAAGTGAGAAAAACAGGTATCATAGGCATGTCCTGCTAATCCAGGACTCTATGTCTTGTAGTTTTTTGAAACTACTCTTGACAAAGTCTTCAATATCTGCTTCCATGAAAATGCCTGGGATCCTCTTCAGCCTGTGATGACTTCATTCTCAATCCCCTGGCCTTCTGCAGCTTTTACTCTTGGATCCCTTTGTAATGACTCCTTAAGCATGTACTACAGCAATTCCTCCTCTAGCTACTTCCTAGGGTCTCACATGGCTGTCTCCTAGATCTCTTAGTCTTTGTAGAATTTCTCATCTGTTGCTCACCTTTTGTCCCTAGGAGCATGAACTATACATCTGCCATACCCATTTCTAATTAGCTAGCTATTGCCTTTCACTGATGAACAGTATCTTTCAGTTGTCCAATTTTTAGTTTCCTATGATATCTGCATGCATCTCCCCAGCTGTAACTCCCACATGAGGGGAAAAAAAAAGCATCTTGTTGGCATCCATCACACTGCCTTGTCATGACTCAAACATTATGCTTCTTGGTGGACAGCAAAAAAGAACACAGTAATTATTTAACTAGTATGTCAAGTTCACTGCCTCTTGTTATTGTCCTGTGTGCATTCTTTGTATCATGTCTCATCTTCTACATATATGGCAAGCTGTTTAAGTGAAAGAAGAGAATATTTCTGAGTTTGATGAACACCTGCTCCTGCAGTTGACTCTAGGTGTGGACCAAGATTCTTTTGAGTATACAAATAGTAAAGGTGTCAAATAAAAATAATAATTTAGAGATTTTTGTCCATCATTCCCATTATTCCAGCTCATAGAAAAGGAATAAAATGGGTTTATTTTTCAGAAGTTTGAAAGAGCATGATGTTTTGATCCACAGTACAAGGATATTCCACTGTATTTGCCATCCTTCCAGAGCACCTCAACAGCTTACAACATAGAAAATATATATGACACAGAGAGATCTGTTGTCATAGAATTGTAATTTGGCATTCCTCTAATTTTGGATTAATCCCAGGATATATAAGTTATTGGATAAATAAATATACAGAATCAATTAGTTACTCCTAATACACCACAACAATGGGTTATTTTCATCTGGCATTGTGCTTTCTCGGCATCATTAAGGTTTGCATTACCTTTCATCCTCTCATCTCATAAGCATTCCTCAGATACATAATTCAATTGGGTTACCTACTATTAAAAAGTGGAAATAAATTTTTTTTCAATATTGTGTTATATCTGAGCGACTCTTGAATCTTTTAAAGATAACTGAGAACAGACATTCTAAGACAGGGCCGTTTCTACAAGGACTTCCCCCCCTCCCCCAGTTTGGGAGGGATACACAGGAAACAAGTTAATCCTTCTTTATCTAATATGATTATTGTAAGACCACTCACTGTCTGGTCTCACTTTAAAGATTTGCACATTAACATCCTTTATTAAATTAGAATTGGGCTATTTAAGAACTGCATAAGAAGTAAGTTATTTCACTTTAGATGATAATCACACTTAGAAATCTTGGACAGACAGCAACATGAAAGTGTGAAAAAGCTAGAAGTTCTCTTTAAAAAGACAGTTTATGGACTTCTATCCACAGAAAGGGAAAGTGGATAGTCCAACCAGCAGAAAATGTATTAGGGAATAATTAAAAAAAAAAAAAAAAAAAAAAAGGTCAGTGAAAAGGCAATAATCTGAAAGTAATAACGCCAAATAGAAATGTTCAGGGAAATGAATAAATTGCTTTGTACATTAGTCAGCCTTTTCAACCCAGTAAAACCATTAGCAGTGGCTGTTTTCATTCTAATTATCTTATTATGCAATGTAAAATTATACTAAAGGGGAACCAGATAGAGTTCTACAGTTCTCTTTACAAAGAAGACATGAACCATGATGGGGGGGGAGGGGGGGAGAAAAAAAAAAGAAACCCAACCGAAAAAATCCACAATAATGACTTTTAAAAAAATGTTTTAAGAAGATAATGAGATCCTTTTCAAGATGGATTCTTTATTAGTTGGGGAATAGCATTTTTGACTGGCCCTTCCTGAACTCACTCTTTTCCAACACAGTGGAAATTTTTGGACATTGTGTAGTATTACATCTCCAATTTATCCTATTTCCCCTTACTGAAATGTCAGCTTTGATTCCTATCCTACTGATTTTGTCAACACTAAGAAAAGAAAGACCAGATGCAAGTTTCTTTGCTGTGCTATTTTACAAAGTCATAATAAACTCCTTCCAGGTCAAGTATTTTGAGCCTTCAAATCTTAACAGATGATAAACATGTTAATACCAAGGGATAAACTTCTAACACTAGCAGCTCGTCAAACAGCAGATATGTTTTTCCAGAAATATTACTGAAGACTTTCTGAAACATTTTCTTCTAAGGATTTATGTGGATGAGGATTTGTTTTTTGTGATAGGTGATACCATATGACCTTGGGGACAAGTTGAATGGAATCACAGAATGCATTGGCTTGGAATTGACCTTTGAAGGTCATGTATTCCAACCCCTCTGCAGTGATCAGGGACTTCTTTAACTAGATCAGGTTGCTCAGAGCCATGTCAAGCCTGACCTTGCTGTAAATTCCTTACACATGGACTAAAAAATACTGTGACAAAGATGTACTGTGTGGTGGTTTGTTTTTAACCTCTCTTCTAATTGAGTTCTAATTTTGGGAACTCGATTAGTCCAGGTAATATTGTGACATTTTTTCCAAAAAACTTGAAGGTGTATCACAGTATGGGAGGTAGAAATTAGATCAAATTAAATGGGGACACTCATTCAGGTAACTTATGGGACCAACCTGTTTCAGAGTTAAGAGCATCTGGTAATGTAAAGGAATGTGATTCATTATGAACAATAGTTATGGATGTTTTGATGATTTCTTTCTTTTCTTTGAAGATTTTTATCAATGCATTCAATACAGTAGAAAAGATTAAGTATTTATACTGTTAACCTGTATTGTACTGCATATGCTCTCGTATTTTCTTTCACAAATAACTACCTCTTCTTATATTAATGTTTAAGTATTCTAATGGAGTAATAGAGAATTAAATTATGAGCACACTAGAATCTTTTCAAAGAGACAGAATTAGATTTCTTTCTGTAAAGGTGAATCTAGATTAAAAATTCAGCAAGGTTTTGTTGAAGTTGTATTATCTCTTCATTTTAAATGTAGTTAGCTTCTGATGATACATTCATTCAGATAATTCATTAAGATATTAGTCCAATGTTTTGTTTGCTCAAACATTCTGGGAAGTATGTGGCAAAAATCACTAACAGAACTTTAAGTTTTGAGATCTCTCTTCTTGGAGCAGAACATTGGATAAGATGCCATCCAGAGGCTTTCTGCAGATAAAATATTATAAGTTTAGGATTTAAGTTTCCAGGAAGCGAAGTCAGAAAGTGAATAATGCCACCTCAGCAAAATGAAATAAATATTGAAATATTTTACTATGTCTTGGTAGATGAAAAAAAGTGAAATTACAGAAACATTTACAAGATACTTGATAGAAACTCTGACAGAAAAAGGGAAAAAAAAGGAAATAAAAGAAAAAACAAAATAAAAAATAGAAAGAGTGAAGAATAATATTAAGGCATTGTAAAACACTGTACAAAAATAAAGAATTTGCTGTATTGCATCACATAAAGGACCATCTAGGTAGGTAATATGTATTTAGCAGTGGCAATTTTCTAGAATTAGCCTCAGAAGTTCCCTCAGCATAGATGCTCAGGCATGCTTTGTCATTTATTAATTAAATTACTTATGCTTAAACAGATATTCATTGCATCTATTAATTTTTATCTCTCTTAATCTAGAACATAAAAATTGGGATCTCATTTTTCTCATATTAATATCTTCATCCTAAATGAAAAAAATAATTCAAAGTTGTTAAAAAGCCTGATTTTGAGTAAAATGGGACAATGCCAACAGTGTGTGATTCCTAACCTAAGTCAGTCAGATACTAAATGCAGATTATGTGTAACCTCAATGTGACTCCAAAATTGACATTTGGAATTGTCAAGTCTAGAGTACAAAGAGGAAGGAAGGAAATGTAACCAGCAGTAACATGTCTGGTACAGCAGCTATGGCCAAAGGTTAACACTCAACACAGAAGTTCAGGTCTGAGCTGTAGTGGAGAAATAGAATATCTTACTGTTGAGCTTCCTTGTGGTGCTGTGCTGCAGGGCTACAGTCAGTCAACTGTCATCCACTGCCAGGGAGCAGGAGTGTTGCTTATGACAGAGACCTTTAGGTCTTGGTCAGTGCTGCTACAGTAGGCTGGCAAGCTACAGTTCTGAAGCTGTAAAGACTGCTAGTGGGAAAACAATAAACCAAACCCAGAAAGCCCAGAAAGACCATACAGATGTGCTGATATCAAGCTCATTCATGTAAATTTACCTTGTTAGTATCCTGCCTTAATTCTATAGCAGAGAACAGCAAATATGGAATAATAATCTTGCTTTGAAGGTTTTCTTTTCAGTGTCTTTTAGTTTTCTAGCTATAAATTATCCTTCAGGAGTCATTATCCCTAAAGTCAGGCACAGCAGTACCTGAAGATACATTAATTGCATTCTCTATTCACTTGTGGTAAGGCTTGGATGGGGAAAAACAGTCCTACAGGAAGTTTGGAAGTCTGGGCATGTGTCAGTGGAGGAGAAACTACAGACTGCAATTCCTGTAGTGCATGCCTAAATGAAACTGAAATGACAATATCCTAGGGTTACTGGTAGTTCTCATTTTGCTGAAGAGCCTTTTAAATATAGTAATTTCTTTGAAATGTTCTCCTAAGATCTAGTGGGGACTTACACACAGTATATATTTGAGGTGCTTTCAATTGTTTGCTTTTTGACTGAGGAATGTAAGAAGAAACAGAAATATACCAATTTGCACACTCATTTTTTCAGAGTTAATTCTTGATGAATAGGTAACTAAGAAATCTTTTCATCTTGAGAAAGGAGAACTATTCCATAGTTTGGACATATTTTTCTCTTCTTCATTGAGATGAAAAGATGACAAATATTGGAACCTTGGTTTGAGAAATAAATGGGCATCTTTTTTTTTGTTGTTGTTGTTGTCATTGCATACCTATATCAGCATGGTGTGTGTCTTCATGGAGGTGGTCAATGTCATGAGATGACTTGATGCTTTCTATATTTCATACAAAATTTGAGGTCCTTAACACCATTTAACAAAGAATAAATAAATTATGGTGTAAAAGTGTAGAATAAATTATCATTTTTAGAAAATAACCTAAATCTTTGCCTTGACTGACATATGTTTTTATTCAGTGTAGTATTAAATAACAGTTTAAAATAGAAGGATGAATGATAAGGCTCAGGGGAGACCTTATTGCTGTCTACAACTACCTGAAGGGTGGTTGTGGCCAGCAGGAGGTTGCTTTCTTCTCTCAGGCAACCAGCACCAGAACAAGAGGACACAGTCTCAAGCTGTGCCAGGGGAAGTTTAGGCTCGAGGTGAGGAGACAGTTCTTCACCGAGAGAGTCATTCGCTACTGGAATGGGCTGCCCGGGGAGGGGGTGGAGTCACCGTCCCTGGAGGTGTTCAAGGCACGTTTGGACGTGGCACTTGGTGCCATGGTCTAGTCTTGAGGTCTGTGGTAATGGGTTGGACTTGATGATCTTTGAGTTCTCTTCCAACCTTGCTTATACTGTGATACTGTGATAAAAATACTTAATAGAATTCCATCCACTGTTTTAAATCCTGTGTTTGGCTCTACCCTCACATCTGTACAAGGATAATTAATATGTGTTCCTAATCACTTGTTTCTCCTGATTCAAAAAGTAAAAGAGTAGCTCTTAAGTAGGTGCTGAGCTGCACGAAAGAAGTATTTTTGGTAATTAGAAATAGTAGAGAAAAAAGAATCCAATGACAACAACAACAACAACAAAAAGAATATTAGCAGATTGACATTTTCAAGTGTCTGAATGACACAAAGAACAAGTGCACCATTATACAAATTTGTTTCCTAGAACAGAAAATGAATTGAAGAAAATTACTTAGAATGAATTGCTATCAGATTGAGTTACAGGGGAAAATTAAAAGAGGTTTTATAAAGCAGTCACTTAATGAGGTAGTCCATTAAGACTCATGAGTAACCATTTATCTTAGGATTAGTGTGATGTAATGAGAGTTGAGTTATTTATTCATGAATAATACATATATTTACCTAAGGGTGGTAAACACAATTAAACAAGACTTTCCCTTGAGTAACCTTCTGAAGGCAACTTGCTAAATTCTGCAAGAAAATCGTTATCAGAGAGGTTAGCTCTGTATATCAGGAGCAGCACTGTTCCCTCAAGATTCTTCTCCCAGCTGTAGTGTTAACTCCTCAGGCCTGCTCTATGCCTACATCTTTTGCTAGTGTAGCTACATCTTTGGGAAATGTGAGAATTGCTCAGCTAACAACTGGCAAAAGGCAAACATACTGCCAGTAAAGCCTGTATTGTGGTGTAGCTTCTTGTGTTTGGGGATATGGTTAAGCTATGAAGATAATTATTTCTAATAGGAGAATCGGTAACCATAGTGGTACCAGATAGAGCTGAGATTGCTGCACTGGCGTGATGGTGGACTCTGCACATTGGGCCTCATTAATAGTGAGATTTAAGTATTCTGTTTTGGTTTTTTGTTAAGTATGTCTGTTTTAAGTGCATGGGAAAAAAACAACCCAACAAGAAGACTTCTGAAAATTTAGCTTTATTCTCAGTATTTCAAATGATTAGGTAATTAATATATTCTCAACTGCTGCACAGGCCTGTAAGTTTTTAACAGGTTCCAAATTCAGAGCAAGTTAGCAGCTTTTTCAGTTAAATAACAATGTATCTGGATGTTGGCAGGGTTTTTTTACAGTTAATCAAGTGCCTTCATTTCACAAGATGGGGAGTTCTAGTGCTGCAGCAAGTTCATCACATTCCCCTGTACCAAAAAATAGTACAGCATTAGATTAGTGTATAGATCCTATACACTAAGTATAGGATTCTCTGTGTTATATACTAAGAAGTATTATGACTTAAGTTATAGGACCTGAGATACTCATTAGATGCATGTTTTGTAGCATAAAATAAGGAATTCCTTATTAGACCATTCAGTGGTACACGAAAAAAATAGTTACAGAATCTGTCATTTGTTTTGCCAGGACAAATATTTGTTGTTTTTAAATGTATGTTCTGTAAAAGGCATCCCATAATTAAATGCTCCCCCATTCATTTTGAATGATCAAACCCATGAAAAGACTCGCCCCATGCAAACAGAAACAATAGCTACCACATTGTGTGCATTTATTTTCAGATGAAAAACGCTGTTGTCCCTTTAGCTAAAAATCTCTGCCAATTTGGCCTGATTGATTTACTGCACATCATTTACTGCTTCTGTCCAAATAATCTCTATTCATGCCAATGAAAGACAGTGTCAACAACTGTAATAATAGTGCACTTGTTTTTTCACCACTCCAAGAAGAAGAGACATCCTGAGTTCAGAGGGATCCTGAAAGAAATAGTGTTAATGAATGGCCTTCCCAGCTGTATGCACTATGTCAAGTGAAAAACCTCCCAAGAGTATTGCATAACTGAGCATTGATGTTGCTCTCCTCCCGAGCACACACTTTGTTTGGGCTTGTTGACATCAGTGCAATTGCACAGGGTATAGGTTAGCACACAATTGGCCTCAATGCCTCTAGTGAAGCCAAAAGGCCTTGTCCCCGTGGACTAACTGACACTGAGGAAAGATAATTCTCATCCACTTCAGCTCTATTTCATCTAATCCAATGGGAGTAAGTAGTCATGCAAACTTTGAAAAACAAGAGCAAAGAGAAAATTAAGTGCTGTAACCCTTCACTGATGTTTTTATGCTCCAGACCAGAATAGCAACTCTCTCCTTGAAATAATAATCACTTTCTGTGTCCTTCACAAGGATGTTCCACATTTTCAGAGGACACCAAGTTTTCTTTCACAGTTTCCTCAGCCCTGGACCTCCTTCAACAGGATCTGACTTGGCATCAGTCTCTGGTAGGCTACCCAAGCCATCTGGAGAAGAGGCTTTCTGCATAGTGAATGAAACAGCTGTAGGAGTGTTTTTAGGGAGGGAGATGAAGAATGTGGCAATAGAGGATTTACAGCCATTGGAGAGTTTCCCTAAGTATCAAGGCATTGATTTAACTCTCTAGTAAACTCCATGCATTACACAGGCAGCTTTTTATACCAAATGGTGTTGTGATCACTGGACTTTTCAGCTATTGTCAGAGACTTTATGCAAGAGGCAAAGTATTTTCATGGTTTTATAAGATGTGCAGAATAATATTGTTTACATTGGACACTCTAATCAAGTCAAGAGTGTACTGAGTTGTATTGTGGATAACATCATTTGTCTTGACCAACAGCTATTGTAAGAAACATATTCCAAAAGGATTGTAGATGTGGAGACGTTTTTCAATTAATGAGATATAATTATATATATAAAAAAAAAGTCACTAGGAATATCTGGGCCTTTATTATGAAGAAGCAGAAAAGTAGTGTTTTGGTTACAGTAGAACAAATACTGAATGTCCAGTTTTTGATTTAACTTCTAACACTTCACAGAGATAAAAATTCCTGCTCCAGCTGCTCTAGAATGAAAGAAAAACATTTGACTGCAAGAAATCTAGATTTGCAGCTCATATGGCTGCAGCTCAGAAATAATTTCTATTTGGTAAATGTTGGACCATTCCACTTGAGTCCTCTGAAGGGATAGCTAACTTCTTTTTGTTGGCCAGTTTGATAGTCTTGTTCAGAAACTGCTTGTTCACAAACCTTATTTTTCAATTATTTTCAGTTTTACATCCCAGTATCTGTTTTACTTTTTATTCATTTTCTTTCTGAGAGGAAAGATAAAATAAACATTAAGATAATTTGCTTTCTGAAAACGAATGTGATGTTTTTGTCAAAGAACAAAGTGCAGTTGTGGTAATTGCAAGCAGGATATGATTGCATTTCTACTCTTTGCAAATCTTTGCAATTTTATAACATGTGGATGAGCAATATTTGAGGAACTAAAGAGTTGTAGAAGGAATCAGTACAAGTGAAACAAAATCAGCTAAGAAAACTAAGTGAAATCCTTTGATTAATCTCAGAATAATGCTTATCTTTACCATTATGTTTTTTTTGGTGGCATTTGTCTTCAGTGGAAATTGTTAGGTATTCAGCTTTACAATTTGGTTCTAAAGTTAAAGTTGAGAGTTAACTTAAAAGATCACCTATACATACACGTGGTATGTGTCATCATAATGAATTCTGTTCCTAACCTTTTATTTATTTAAGAAAATAAATAGAACCATAGAATAGTTTGAGTTGGAAGAGGCCTTTAAAGATCATCTATGTTATGCCCCTGTGCCATGGGCAGTGAAAACTTTCAGCAGATCGTATTGCTCCAAACATCATCCAACCTAACTTTGAACAATTCCGGTAATGGGACATCCACAATTCCAGGGAACTTGATAAAGTGTCTCATCACTCTCATTAAAAAAAAAAAAAAAAAATA
>WBNM01040776.1:70348-133215 GCA_013399055.1 Ramphastos sulfuratus
AAGAAAAAAAAACAATAAAAAAAAAAAAAAAAAAAAAAAAAAAAAATTAAAATTTCCTCTCCAATGTAAATCTACCCTATTTCACTTTATAACAATTGCCCCTAATCCTATTATGGCAAAAAGTCTTTCTCTGTTTTTTTTATAGGCCCTCTTTAAATACTGAAAGGCCACAACTATTTATCTCCCTGGAGCCTTCTTTTCTGCAGGCTCAACATCAGCTCTCTGAGTCTTTCCTTATCTGAGAAATTCCAGGCCTTTGACCATTTCCATAGCACTCCTCTAGACATGCTGTAACAGGTCGATTGCATTGGATGCAATACTCCAGGGAGGGCTCAAGAAGAGGAGAATGACCTTGCTTAACTCGATGTCCATGCTTCCATTAAGCAACTCAAGAAGCAATTTCCTTTCTGATCTGTGAGCACACATTGCTAGCTCATGCCCCATTTTTCATCAATCAGTGCCCTCAAGTCCTCCTCAATTCAGCACGCAGTCTGTGTTGATATCAGGGATTGCCCCAACCTAGTTGCAGGTCCTTGCAATTGGCCTTGAAATAGTGTAGTCCTTTGTAGTTCCTCATCAGCTTTATTATTCCTTATGCTGTTTTGAATGCAATACTTTACAAGTGGGCCTCAAATTTAAGCATATTAAGTACAGTTTCTCAAATAGGGTTTTACAGCTTAGTATAGGAAGTGGAAATAATAAGAAGCCTTCAGACCCTGCTGCTATAATATACCAGAAAGTCCAATAGGCTAAGTGTTGAAATTAAGGGTGACAGAAAGAACAAGAAACTTCTTATCGTGAGATTTTTCCACTTTCTAATTTATACTGATTTTTAGTTGACTTATTAAGACAAAACACAAACATAATCCCTTGCATGTAAAATACTATGCTTATACTTTTTGTTGTGTATCTGAACAATGCATATTACTCTTCATTAATATATGGGAGGGGAAACAAAACCTTGGTGTTGTTATGTATTTGGACAATGGTGAAATTACAATTCCTTCTAAAAGATAGATTTTTTTTTTTCCTTTCTAATAAAAAATTTCTCTCCCCTTTCCCCCTTCCTTCTTTAAATGACATCTTAAAAGGTTTTCTTCTCCCTCTTGGCTCTAAGCTGAGTCACAGTCATTCCCCATTATCACCATTTGGTAATTTCACTGTGCATTAAGAGCGGATGACCTCTAAGCTTGGATTTATATGTTTGCATTATTATTAATAGCAGCTACATAAATCTACTCCAGCATGCCTTCTGTCACAAAGCTAATTTTGTGTTGCACACTTCAGTCAATGCAAAAAGGGAGTTTCTTCTTTGCAATTAATCCAATAGCTGCTACTCCCACAGACACCTGTAACCTTATTTGTCTTGCTGTCTGTGTGCGGCCCTGTTTCTCCTGTTATTAAAGGATGCTTTCAGAATTTCCTTTCCTCAGGATTTCCTTTCAGTTAGCTCATTATATCTTTGTCTCTGCAGAAGCTGCTTAAACCAGATGATTTTTGGGTGCATTTTAAGTCACAGGGCTGAAATGTGTTTCTTCTTGGTCCTCTATGCTAGCTGAATTGATAAAACCCAAGGATTTCAGGGATATAAAGTTGAAACTGGACTTGTTCAGCCTCTGAAAAATAGTGCTATGCAAATATGAATACTAACATAAAAATCATAGTAATTCTGACATATATTTGTATACAGTCTTTGTATTATAAATATCTTAAGATGATAAATAAAGGTAATTGCTAGACCATACAAATGAAAAACCATAGATTACACATTAAAGCTTGCATAAGTAAAATGAAAAGACATTTTTAGCAACAGTTTTTAGCAACAGAGATGGATAAGAACAAATGTTAATATTCTTCATTCAAATAAAACCTTGATGTCTTTTTTAATCACTGACATGGTAGCCTTTTAGCTGGGATGGTTGGAGAAGAATCCCAGCACAGAGAGGAACCTCAAAAGACCATCTAGCCTATCCATGAGATGTCTCTGTCCTCCCCTGCAGGTGTTTTAATAGGCTAAAGACCTTCACTAGTGGGCACACTAGAGAAAAATTCTAACTTGCAGTAATTTTCCTCTAGTACCTAATTTGAATCTTCTTTTGTGGAATTTATTTTCTTTTACCCTTGTTAGAAATTAGGCATTAGAAGGTCTTCTAAAACTCTCTCTCCTCTTTAAGCTAAGCAACCCAATCTTTTACTCAGGAGGATGAATTTGGTGCCATTCAAAAGGGATTAGAAAAACCAGGTTTTTATTCTGCATGTTTTATCTTTCTGCACATTCATAGAAATTCAGCCAAAGTCAGGATAGACAGCCTCTGGAAGGGTCACAGTGCTGCTGATGGTTGGTTGACCTCCTTACCTTACGACCAAGTGTTACCAGTTGTCCTCTGTGCCTTCTCAAGTTTTGAGATAATTCTGATTTCAAAGTTTGGAGTCTAACAGCTGCTACCTCTTGCCAACACCTCTCTCCATGTTGCCTGGCACCCAGCTGTCACTTCTGCATCAAGCTGGTGTGTACCAGCTGCAAATCTGCCCACAAATGCATAAGAAACCACAGATCTGAGGTCACTTTCTAATCTAATTTGTGCGAGTGGGGAGCTGTAAGTTTCTCACTTTAAAACAAAAACCAGCAAAGCCTTCGTGTTGCTGAGTACTTACTGTATGATCTACAGAATGCTCTGTTAGTCCATTGATTTTGACACAGCAGTTTCCTGCATGCAGCATATCACTTCTGTCTGCTTTCTGTAATATCTGATTAAAGATGCTTCCCTATTTTTTAGGCCTCTCAAGATCCATCCTCTTCTACTTATCATCACTGGTGCAGTGAAAATTCCCATCTGTGGCCAGTCCCTAATTCTCACAGAGTCACAGAACATTAGAGGTTGGAAGGGACCTCCAGAGATGAGTCCAACCCACCTGCCAAAGCAGTATCACATAGGGTAGTCTGCACAGGAATGCACCCAGGTGGGCTTGGAAACTCTCCAGAGAAGGAAACTCCATAACCTTTCTGGGCAGCCTGTTCCAGTGCTCCATCAACATCACTGTAAAGAAGCTTCTCCTCATGTTGGGGTGAAACCTTCTATGTTCCACTTTGTGTCCATTGCTTCTTGTCTTACTGCTGATGACCACCAAAAAGAGACCAGCTCCATCCACCTGACACTCACCCTCACATCTGTGGACACTCCAGCTTTCATTTTTATTATTTTTATCTAACTTTCCCCCACCTCCCTCCTTTCCTCTCCATCTCCTATTTTCCCCTATACTCCTCCTTTTCTTTCCATCTTCTTCCTTTCCTCTCCATCTGCCTCTTTCCTCCCATCTTCCTCCTTTCCTCTCTATCTCCTTCCTTTCCTCTTCATCTTCCTCATTTCATCTCCATCTTCATCCTTTTCCTCCCTATCTCCCTCCTTTCAGCACCACCTCCCCTTTTCAGCCATGTCAGCCCCTTTCCCACCCCACACTGCATTTTCCCCTTTTCCCCCCAAACCCAGAGCACCTGAGTTCTGTTGGAGTCTCCTCCTACCCCAGGTGTGACCGCTTTGCACTCCCTGCCCACTCCTCTTTATAATCCACCCCAGGAAAGGCAGAAGCTCTAAGCTGTGCCCAACTGGGCAGAGGGATCCTCCTCATCACTGGTGAGTCTCTATAGTGTGCACCAGGGTGAATGGGAGTGGGATCTAAAAGGCCGGGGGGCCTGGTGGCCCCCCGGTTAGATAGGAATAGGTTTGATGATCATTCTGACATTGTCCATGGATGCTGGCTGGGCCTCTTTACTTAGGCTGAGCTCCTCTGTCTTTAACTGCTTTTTTTCTGTTCACTTGTAAAACTGTAAAGTGGACAGCAAAAAAAAATTGTAAAATGTTCTGAGAAGCATTGAATGAGCATGGAGGAAATGTCTGAGAATCCCTAACAAGGAAAATAGACTAAAACTCAAATCTTGTTGATAGTTTTTTTTATGTCAGAGTGGCTAAAACTCTGTCTCATTCAGTAACTAAGTTAAAACTAGCTTTATTCAATATCAGGTGAGCTCCTGACTGTGAAGCCAGGGCAGGGCAGTAGATAGCTATGATGAGGTTTAGGATTTTACTCTATTAAGCTCTTTGACAGTCAGAGGCTTTTTACAAATTGTTATCCCAACCCAGATGTGTTCATGCTTCAAGCTGTACTAATTTTCACATGGACTAAGAGTCTCATTTTATGCCATTATGGTTGTAAGCTGCAATTCTTCAGATGCTCCAATAGGTGGATAAAGGTTTAAAGCTACTGCGCAGGTCATACCCCAGAAATGTTTCCAAGTATCCAATCTAAACCTGCCCTAGCACAACTTGAGGCCATTTCCTCTTGCCCTATCACTTGTTACTGGGTGAGGAGACAGACTCCTAGCTGGCTCCAACCTCCTTTCAGAAGTTCCATAGAGATGGAAGGTCTCCCCTCAGCCTTCACTTTTCCAGGCTGGACAACCCTCATCTGTATCCACTTGTTACTTTTCTTTTGGACAAAAACAAAACAATAAAAAACAAACAAACAAAATTTTGGTTTTTATCTCACCTGTTTTGGTTCCCCCTCAACATAAGCAGTGACAGACTGGTGCATGAATAAATAGGCATGGAAGACAAAAAGGTATGAAAAGTTACTGCCTTGAGTTCACCTGTCAAAGCTTCTTGCTTGGAGAACTTGACAGAGCAGACTGAGGCTAGTGGCCATTACAAAAAGATATATTTTTCTTGCTGGTATCTCTCCATCTAGTTCTTAGTTAATGTATATAAAAACAGTGCTAGGAGGGTGGATTTTTTCTTTTACTTCTGTGTTTTCACATTGAAATCTTCCTCTGACTAGGGTCCCTAGTTGTTACAATTACGAAGATGTTTATGCTGCTGTTAGCAACAATGATAATCATATAGAAGTGAATATAAATTGTAATAGACATCAAGTGGAATAACAGCATCTGAGTCTCTCAAGGAAAAATATGGTTTGGTGGGGTTTTTTTCTCAAATTAAGATGAAGATCCTGGTTGCAAGAGGACTGACTCAGCACACACATGGCCTAGACTCTAAATTAAATCATTTGGCTGAAATACTTTGGTAGGCTTTGATATCTCATTGTAGTCTGTAACATTATTTTGACTCAAACAGTTATGAAAATTACATTAGAGCTTGCCTCCTACTACATGACAAGAATATGTGCATACTTCTGTAGTTAGATTACAAATGTTGAGGATGCTATTAGTATTACATTAATTTTTAAAGTGATAATTATATTTTCTATGTTCTCTATTAATCTGAAATTAGAAATGCATCTTATTGTCTCTGGCAACATATCTAATGCATACAGGTTTAAAAAGTATTCTTTTCAACATTTTAATAGTTTTGCCATATTTTCAGTTTCTGTGATGAAACAGCTACTGCTATATTTCAAGCTCTTACAGTTCTCTGTATCTGTGTTTTAGGTGTGATTTTCACTGTTTTTGTAGTATTTTTTTTTTTTCTATTTTTGAAGGAAGATGATCTTAGTTGGAGGGAACACACAGTAGTGATAAACATCACATTTCATTGTGCTCCATGGTTGGGCACTAGAATGTTGCTGGTATGTGGGACGAGGCAGAAAAAAGTAAAGTCATGCTTGGCTTGTTGGTTCTGTGTTCAGTGCTCACCACAAAAGAGACCTGCAAAAAGTAGCAATAAGTAGAAATCACTGAGATTCTCAGGAGAACTAACATCTTACAACCTTTCTTTCTGATGGCAGTTTTGAACCTAACAATTTGCTAACCCCCTGTGATGGCCTCTGTACAAAAACTATTTATAGACAATGTCATGCTGAAAATAAAGCAACATAACCAAATCCACACATCAAACTAGTATCAAATGTTATTTTTCTTGGGTTTGTGCATGAAAGTGTATCCCCTTCTCAAAAATCTGTTCAAAGTGTGTGTCTCTCCTGCTGTGTGTTTTTTTTCAATTTACAATGCTTAGCTCAAACAACAAATACCAGTTTTTGCTTTCCAAAGTTTCAACCGTTTGAGAAGTTACTCACAGAAATAGGGCTGTGAGTTTTTTCTTCACGTTCACAGTGAGCTGGGACACAAAATAGTGAGAACAAAGGGAGAAATTATAAGGAATGTAGGAAAATAATTTATTCAGGAAAATGTTAATATTCTTCTAGAAACCTATTTTATATAAGTGATTCCTTGAGACATAATTAGCACAAAACAATTCAACATCATACAGAATTTTCAGGAAAGCTCAACTGAATGTTCTGGTTTATTGCACAATCTTATATCAGATTGATTTTTTTTTTTTTTGGTGTAAATTAATGGCAGAATTTCATTAAAGTTAAGGAAGAAGATTTAAATTAAACCCTAAAGGTTTGATGCATAGTAAAATATATTTCCAGATACATAGCCTGATCAACTTACAAAGCAGTGAAGATAATTTGAAATTCTTTTCAGGCACTTCTGACCTGTCAAGCACTAGAAAATAAAAGGAAAGTCTGATTGTCATACTTACTTTTAAGATTACTTTAAAAAAAAACCCCACAATGAGCAAGAAAAAAAATTAAGTACATACTTAATTTGCATACTATAATGCAATACAGTGACCCTTCATACCACAAACATGCATAAATTTATACATATATGTATTCATTTATGTTATCTTTCTTTCATAGGACCATAAGCGTGCATGGAACATGGCAATCAGACAACTGTATAAAAATTTGAGAAGTGCAAGACAAAACTCATTTAGCAATATGCTGATATCTAGCTGGTATCAAGCTTCTTAAACTGACAGATTTCTAACTATGGTCATGTCTGTTTCCAGCTACAGCTTTCTGAATATAGTTTGAGATGATATTTGAGTGTATTTTTATTTGTGTGTGGGTTTTTTTGGTTTTGTTTTATTTTTAAACCTTAGGGCAGTTTCAAATACATTCTGAGCTTGAACATGTAGTTCTCCTTGATTTAATTAATGTTTCCTATGTGGTAGCTCACTTTCTTAATTTAATGTGACATGTTGTTCAGTCAGAAAAAAGTAGCTTTTTCACTTGCATACATTCACCCTAGGACATTCAATTCACAGATAAGAACTAGGTGAGAAAGTAAACATTTTATAAATTTTCTTAGAAGGAAAAGATAACTTCTTTATTAAATTGATGGCTGTAACATATACTTAATCTATTTCCATTTGTAAGGTAAACATTTCAATTAAAGCACAAAAAATTCATGGCTCAAAATTAAATAATGCCAAGCTATGACATACTGATAGAATTTGGATTGTTGTTATTGGTTCTTCAAGGTTATAAAATTGCATCTCTAATCCATTAATAGAAAGGAAAGGAAAGAAGATTAAACATGTTAGATATTAGATGAACAAAAATTACTCCTCCTTTTCTGTTTCAGCCAGGTCTATTCAGTCATGTCAGAATGACTTTTGCAGTCCAGTATCTTCATGTTGTTGGTTTGGTTTTTTCTGCTGTGAATGGGTTTGCACACTATCTGGAGAAAGTATGGGCTTTTGCTGAAATGGAAGGAAGCAAAGAGGAGCAGAGAGATTTGGTTTTAGTTCTCTCAAGCAGGCATTAAAAATAGCACAGCTGAAAATCTTGGCCTTATCTGAGAGTTTCATGGGAGCAGAGCTCATTGCTGAATGGGAAAACATTACAAGCCTGGTCTACATTAAGAAAAACTAGAACCCTCATAAGAAGCAGGGTCACTTTAATCTTCTGTTTCTTAATTGGTCATTCCCACAAACTGCACTGTTTCTTGCCCCAGGGTTTCCTTCTGCATTTGTTTAATTAGTTTCTTTTGCATTGAGAATTTCATCTCTCTTTAGAAGAGAGAAAGTGCTGAGCTAGTGTAGTTCCTTTGGCATCCAACTTAGGAAGGCCTATTACACATCTTATCCTAGTGCAGCTAAAAGCAGTTCAAGCTAAAATGTTCCTAAGTCCACTTGTTAATCAAAGTAGGTTGTTCCTATTGATAGTAATGGGTAGTAATAGTAATAAACCTCCAAACCCCTGGTGGTTATATTAATGTCAGAAGACATAAATCACTGTTGTGTGCTTTGTGCATTTAATCAGTGCACAAAGACGCTCGCATGGTACTGGAAGTGCATTCTTATGACTTAGTTACAGAAGTCTTGCATGTATGGAACAGGAAACTTTTCACACCACATTGCTTTACTCAGGATAACAGTTTGCCCTACAAAGAGCTACTTAAAATATGTTTGAATTATCACATATGTTTTGAGATATCTGAAGAAAGGCTAATTTTAGCTATTCACAACACTGCTATAAAATTCTACTCATATATAACTTCCAAACAGAATTTCATTTATTGCTATTTATTCCATATTGGACACAGCCCTGAACAGGTTTGGAGCACCACTTTCAGTTTGACATACTTAGTATTTACTGTATTTACTCTTGTTACTGTTGTGGTTATTGTTCTCTGTCCCCCTTTTTGCTTATTTTTCCTAGGTCAGCTTTTTCCTGGGACAAGATTTTTCTTAGTCATACCTGGCACTCTAGGACTATATTACTAAGTCTCCCCCATAGTTTGTTGCCTCAGTGGAGAATTAAATAGAAGGACTGGGAATAGTCTGTTGTGGAAATTTGTGTCCAGTGTAGTCTTTTATGTCCTATTTGCAGCATAAACTGTGCATTCATTGTGATCTACGCAGCATATTGTAAGACCTAGATATTTTCATTTGTATTATGCTAATACTTTGCTTTATTATAGTAATACCAGACTTTTGATGGCAACATATAGAGCACATAAAGAATTGCTCAATGAACTGGGTGGAGTGAATTCCAAAGAGTTATCCCATTTAAGAGAAAGCATAAGCAACTTACATTACTTATTGGTCAGGTTTTGCATTTTGGTCAACAAAGCAGGTACAGTTTGCTGGAAAAAAAATTCTGATCAAATTAGAAAAAAATTCATAATGCAATCAACTTTGTGTCAGCCTGAGTATGTAGTTTTTAATCATAGTAACTGTGAAAGTAGAAAGCCATTAGTGAGTTTGGGTGTTTCTGGTGGTGTGGACACACATATAGTGACCCGAATGGGGAGTCTAGAACCCTTATTTATATTAGCATCCAATCTAAACTTGATTGTATGAATTCTTTATGGTCTGGGGGACCTTTATCAGTACAGACAAGGGCAGAGTTAGCTATCTGTTACAGTCAAATACTCTATATCATTAATTTTTCCCTTGATCACAGAATGACAGAATTAACCAGGTTGGAAGATGCCTCTAGGATCGTTGAGTCCAATCTATCACCTAACCCTTCTAATTAACTAAACCAAGGCACTAAGTACCTCATCCAGCCTCCTTTTAAACACCTCCAGGGATGGTGACTCCACCTCACCGGGCAGGCCATTCCAATGGGCAATTACTCTTTCCATAAAGATTTTCTTCCTAAAGTCCAGCCTAAACCTACCCTGGTGCAGTTTGAGACTGTGTCCTCTTGTTCTGTCACTGGGTGCCTGGGAGAAGAGACCAACCCCAGCCTGGCTGCAACCTCCTTTCAGTTGGTTGTAGAGAGCAATGAGGTCTCCCCTGAGCCTCCTCTTCTCCAGGCTGAACAACCCCAGCTCCCTCAGTCACTCCTCATAAGGCTGTGCTCCAGCCCACTCACCAGCCTTGTTACCTTTCTCTGGACATATTCAAGCACCTCAATATCTTTCTTAAATCGAGGAGCACAGAACTGGACACAGTACTCAAGGTGTGGCCTGACCAGTGCTGAGTATAGATATACCTGGGCAACCTGTTCCAGTGCCTCACCACCCTCACTGGAAAGAACTTCCTCCTGACATCTAGTCTAAATGTTTCCTCTGCCAGTTTAAACCCATTGCCCCTAGTCGTGATGACATCAGTCTTTTGTAGGAAGCTCCAGTTTGAGCATTTAGAGAGAGACAGCTGATTCCCTCATCATGTATTCATCATACCTTGTGTGCAAGGGCATCCTTGAAAAGTATCTTATCCTCTGCTTATATTGCGTACATAAAAAATAGTTTCTTGGGAAACTTTATACTGGATTGCTACCTCTGTCAGAAAGGTAAATGGTTGTTGATTTTTATACCTTTTGTCAAAGACATGACAGAAATGTGCAGAAATCTCAGTCCATACATTATCCATCAAGCTGAAGCATGAATCTGAACACACACACACACACACACACACACACAGAGCTGAGGTTGTTTTCACAGCCTTCAATGTCTTCCAGCTACTCTCTCCAGAGCTGCAGTCTGACTCATCTCTGCTTGCAAGAAAAAATTGTCTGCCATCGCTTAGACAAAAAATGTCAGTCTGAAGTTCTTCTGGACCCCTATGTAATACCAATACTTTTTTATAAAAAGGTTTGTATACCCACCTCATTCTTCAGCTCACATGAATAAAAACATTTTTGCTCACCAAGTTACTATGTTAGGTTCGAAGATTATTCAAAGTTACTTATCTTTCTTTTTGATAAGCTTCACAGATGATGTCTTTCATTCTCCATCCATAAACAGATGTTTATAATGGATAAAGTGTGGTTTATTTTCACTGTCTCTAAGTGCCTTGGGGAACGTATCTGATGATAGGAGACTTCTCAACACAGCAGATACTGGCTGGTAGTTCAACTAGGTCAGTTCAGGCTAGAAATCAAGTGTGGAGTTTGGGCAATGGTGGCAATTGCATCTTGAAGCACATGCAAAGTAGCTCAGCAAATGTTAGTAGTCTAGACTGGGTGGCTGTTGTTGCAAGTTTTAATTAAAACAGTAATTGCTTAATGTTGAAGGACTGTTGATATGCAGGAGATCTAAAAACTCCTAGCTTCATAACTTTTGAAATATATGCTTTAAAACAAGGCTTGTTCTTCAAATCTCTTCACGTAACAGGATTTGCTTGCTCTTTTTGGCTGTTGCTCTTCTGTGCTTTCAGAAAAGCCATAGGAGACATTGAAATGCCATTTCAGTCACAAAGCAATTTACCTCCTGGTGGAAGGAAATTTCTTTTGTCTCTGAAACACAACTAAGGAAACACAAAGGAAATTAAATAATTCTCTTACAATTATATTTGTCTCTTTTTTTCATGTGTGATGTTACTCAATTCACAAAGCTCCAAGCCACTCCATAATCACTTTCATGGAGTATTATGGGATGGGAATTAAAACTATGAAGCTAGTCATGTCACTGAAGGCAGACAACAAAATTCTGCTCTCATTTTGGACCCATACAAATGCAGAGCTATCAGTTCAGAATACATAGTTTTTTCTCTAGATTTCCTACAAAATAAACTAAGGGTAAGATATAGTCCATCATAAGTAATTATTTTTAAAAAGCTTTTAAACATTGTCTTCAGGAATTATTTTCCAGAATCTTCCTTGTCCCAAACTTCCTGAAGAAGTAACCCACAAAATTACAGATTCCTGAAATTCTTTTGTCATGCAGATGCTTTTGTCTTATACCATACTGCCAGGTAACCCTAAATGTCAAAATAAACACCTCTCTTTGCAGTTTCACTGATGGTTCTCATCCTATTTTCTTTTGTTCTTCTCTTAGTGTTTCTTTATGAAGAATTGTCAAAAGTTCTGGAAGAACTGTTCTACAAGCTGAGACCTGCCTCAAAGATCAGGTGGTTGTTTCCAATATTAGACAGAGCTGAAATAATAGCAGGTTTCCAGATTATCAGTTTTGTAAAGGTTTCTGTGTCCAGATCCATCTATTTTGACAGCCCAAACCACCAAAAAGTAAACCTGCAAATAGCAATAAACTTGATGCACTAGCTACAGATCAGTAGTCTCCTGTATCTTGGGTGAAAACTGTACTGTATCCTTTGATTTTAATTTATGTAACTTCTTCCTGCTCTTTAATCAAGGCTTTTAATTGAGGACATAGGTATTTGTTTCTGCAAGTCAGTATAAATTTCTACAAAACTTGCTTCGTCAGCTGTCTTGTTTATTCCATAGCTGTTGTCCAATTATGTTGTGCACTCATATGATATTTCTCTCAACAATATGCAAATCATAGCACAAGTTTTACAGTTTTGTATTTCAGTCTGAAGACAGCTGTTCCTGAATGCTGTTTCCTCAACCTCCATGACTGAGCATTCTGAAGATCAGACTATAGCAGTCACTTTGTATACTTCAGCAAAACCATCACTCCCGCTTTTTGTTATAGATGCGTGCGGTATGCAACACATTGCAATACTGTCATGGGTTGAGTTGAAGCTGCTGCTGTTACTCATACCATTCTGCAGTCATGCCAGCTTCAAAGATTAAAGTACTAGATAGAGGAAAGTATGGGGCTTGAAGTTCAGACTGTAACATGAGAGGCATCCTGTTCCAGCTGCTGCTTCTGGGGCTTTGGGTGTTGGCTTTTCCCGCAGGGATGGAGCTGAGATGGAGTCAGGTAGATGCTGCTTTTCTTTTATGCTGTTTTTAAACCTGTATTTCACAGTGCTGCTTCTGTGAAATAGGCTAAGGTAAGGTAATTGTTCATTATATTATTAGATTATTTGCTAAGGTGATTGTGCATTTACATTACCTCAGTTATTCAGTAAACTCTTATCTCTTAGCCCTGAGGTCCTTGTGTGTTACTTTATCCCTCACTTCTGGGGAGCAGACAGGTTAACCCTTGTGCTAAACCAATACAAATACTGTCAACTGGACCTCTAAAAGGACATTTTGATTTGGTATGTTCTTTGGAAAAAGTGAATATTACCATAAACGTCCCTTTTTTTTATGCGGTGTTTGACTTTTCTGCTTTCGATTTTACCCTTTCTGAAGGGTTTTTGCACTTTTCCTGGTGTCATCAATTCATCATTGCTCATGAAAAGAGACTAGGAAAGCTTCATCTGCTGACAGTAGACCTCCATTTATGCCTCTTAGGATTTCTCCAGGCACTTGAAGTGAGTACAGTCATGCACATATCTCCGAAACAAATCCTTAGACCTCTCTGTTTCATTGTCCCTATATGATGAAAGAAGACTGAGTTGACCACACAGGATCAATGCTCCACCTCCCTTAAGGCATACCAAATGCCAACTTCTCTTTGGACTTCCACCTCTCAGAAAAACAGCACCAAATCAGAAACCTAGGTAAGAGTTGCTTAAAATTAAATGGGAGTGAGAGGAGGGTTGGGGAGAGAGAGAAAGAAGAGGGAAGGAAAAAAAAACCCAACAAACAAACAAAAAAGAAACCCATGAAAAACCACCCCAAAAAAAACCCCCAACAACTGAGAACAGATTCATCTATAAATCTTGACACATGAAAAAGACACCACTTTGAGGATTAAAAATGTTGTGGGTGTTGTGTGGGAATAGAAAAGTTTTCAGCTAAGCTCTTAATTTTCCTCAGACCTTTAAAAATCTTACCTCACTCGATAAATATATAACTATCTCTTTTCGATGCTGAAATAGATTGGAAGCCTTTGGTGGTGTTATGCTTGCAGTAAGAGAACATATTGCTATTCCTTTATTAATTACTGTTTCTTTTTCAGAGAAATCTCATGCAAAGTTATAGCTACATGCAAATTTCTATCATTATTCTGTATTGCTTTTGTCAAAATAATAAGCATACATTTGGAATCAGTATCTTTTAGTCAAATACACATAAAAAGAGAATTTATCAAATTTTCCATTTGACTTCCTTTCCATAGGCTTCAACAGGATCTTTTGGTTACAACCATATTCTATCACTATTCAGATTAAGAAAGTATAAAGCAATTTAACAATACTGTAACAGATTATGATTAATTATAATATAATTGCTGCTATTGGGAAGTACTTAGTCAAATTAATGTTTGTATGTATAGATTAATAAAAGACTTTTCTGATGTTTAACAAAACATAAAAATAAAACAATTGATCTTGAAGCCATATGTGAAAAACAATTACTGGATAAATTTCTGGAAAAACAAATACTGATAAATTTCTGGATGGTCATCTTAGGTCTTCCTGTTTGCATTTTGCTTAGGATCAAAATGGAGATCAAAGGAAGGTGTTACCTTCCTCCTCCTGCGTAATAAATGCATAAAACTCTACTGATGTCCTCTCCTTGGCAATAAATATTAGATACGAGTCTGAAGATGTTAGATTTGAGAAAGAGACTTAGTAAGAATACTGAACTATTTTGTCTTGTCAACACAGGTCCCGTCACAGCAGGGGTAGCTGACTATTCTCAGCCTTGGATCATACAGAACTCCTGCACCCACATAGTGGAAAATTATTTGCCTAGGAATGGGTTATTGGGTTATTATAAATACATTGTGACATGCTCCTCACTCCAGCTTCTACAGTTTCATGCTGCTCTTCTTGCATGCTGTCGTGGTAGGCCTAAACCAGCCTCTTGGGCTTGTACATGTCCTGGCTTATGCAGACACGTTTTTCTGCTCTCTCTCCTTCTGTTTTGGGGAGAGAGCAACCACGGGAAAAGGGACAAAGGACCTGGCACCACTAAGTCTGGGGTCCGGGGTCTGTCCATCACCTGTGGTAAATAGGGGGCACATGATTGCCTTGTGCAGGGCCCGTGATCTGCCCAAAAAGGATAAAGCAAGCCTATGGCTTCACCCAATATGGCCAAATCTTGGCTAACTGCCATTTGATTGGCTATCTCGTGTCCAAAGGTCCAATTGATCTTTGGGCTGTGTTAATAAAAGGAGCAGGGAACATGGGGTGCGTGCCTTCCGCCATTACAGGGGCCTGCTTGCATCCTGCCTGCTGCCTCCATGCATTCGCCAGCGTGAGACGTTCTGCCTTTAAGAGCCTGCTTCCAAAGACAGCCAGAATCAGGTCAGAGATCATCTCCCTTTCCAGTGCTCAGGAACCTGGAGAAACTTTAAAGCCACCGACGCCACAGCAATGAGCCTTGGGTGCTGTCAAGGCAATACCTCTTAACGAGTAAATACCAAGCCTCATGTAATCATTGATTGCCTTCTGCCATAAGCAGAAAGCTGCTTCTCGGGTCCATCTAGTGAACAAGCGGTGTACTGGCCGCAGGTGGCACATTGACCACAAACCTTCTCTTTTCCAGTTTGGTTCGAGTTCTGTTAATGTATATATATTTAATAGTTATTTCCAGATCTTGTTATAACCTGTATATAGTTTCCTAATGTTGCAAAGAGCCTGTTACTATTGTTATTATTAAATGGTGGTAGGGGGTGGTGCGAGTTCCGATTATTTAATATTAATAAATTATATATTGATATTTTTATAATATCGTCTCGCAGTACCTAATTACCCCCTCCCCGACACATGCTGAAATCAGTTTTCATTGCATGCTTTATAGATGCTACAGTCCACATATTGGTATAGAGGACATCAGAATTGGAAAAAGCATTTCTCTAGAGACTTAAATGCTTCCCACCTATGTTCCACTTTTCTAGAGATTTTTCATTTATCTCTGGGAAAAACATGGCAACAGCCAGTGGTGCTTATTTTAAAAAATAAGGAAGCTGGTTCAGGGGAATACTCCTATTGCTCATTCTTTTTGTATGAGGATAAGTGTAAAGCTCTTTGAAGTATTACCTCAATGAGTAGCTCCATGGGGCAAAGCACCATGCAAAATATGTAGCGAAACTCAGACTACAAGGCCTGAGTGAAGAAAGATTTCTGTAAAAACAACACATCTTAATTCTTTATTGCTGATGGTGGATCATTTTATTTTATATCATATATTCAATAAAGTATGTTACTTATAAATCTTTGGAGCAATGTTATTTTTTTTTGTTATGTTTATTTCTCCTTCACAGACCTGTTGGATCTTTTTGTAGCAAGTCTTTGTCATGTGGCAGAACTTCAATTTCTGAATGTAACTCCATTAGTGCCAAAGTAATATTTATATAGAATCATAGAATGGTAAGGTTGGAAGGGACCTCAAGGATCATCTAGTTCCAACCCCCTGCCATAGGCAGGGACACCTCCCACTAGGACAGGTCACTCAAGGCCTCGTCCAGTCTGGCCTTGAACACCTCCAGAGAGGGAGCAGCCACAACCTCCCTGGGCAACCTCTTCCAGTGCCTTACCGGTCTCACTGTGAACTTCCTCCTAACATCCAGTCTAAATCTCCCCTCTGCCAGTTTAAACTCATTGCCCCTAGTCCTGTCATTGCAAGACCTTGTAAATAGTCCCTCGCCAGCCTTCCTGTAGGTCCCCTTCAGATACTGGAAGGGTACTATAAGGTCTCCTTGAAGCCTTCTCTTCTCCAGGCTGAAGAGCCCCAACTCTTGTAGCCTGTCCTCATAGGAGAGCTGCTCCAGCCCTCTGATCATCTTTGTGGCCCTCCTCTGGACCCGCTCCAACACTTCCATGTCCTTCCTGTGCTGAGGGCTCCAGAACTGCACACAGTTCTCCAGATGGGGTCTGACGAGAGCAGAGTAAAGGGGGGAAATCCCCTCCCTTGCCCTGCTGGCCACGCTGCTCTTGATGCAGCCCAGGACTTGGTTGCTGTTTGGGCTGCATGTGCACACTGCAGCCTCATGTTGAGCTTTTCATCAACCCAGACCCCCAACTTCCTTGTGACCAGACTGAATGGAGAGTATCTTACACAATGTATTTTGTGAGAGCAAATGGTTTGAATACCATATCTAGCTGATAGCAAATATTCTTGTACCTATTCATGCGACTGTTCATTTACCAAGAAGTATAGGCAGTGGGTTGTAATAGCAAATCCAAATGTCTGCTGATACTCAGTTGAAACCTAAGGTATCTACACTTTCACAGGGGTTTTCTTCTTTACTATATATTGAAGTATTGGTGGCACATTTGCAAATATTCTGCATCTTCTTCCTGATAAAGCACTGGCTAGATTAATATATGGACACTAGATTCACAGCTGTGTCATGGTAGGCCTAAAAAGGCCAAGTGGGCTTGTACATGTCCTGGCTTGCCCAGGCATGCTCCCCTGCTCCCCCTCTTTCTGTGCTGGGGGTGGTGGCCACAGGAAAGGAGACAAAAGCCCCAGCTTCACCTAATATGGGCAAACTGGGCAAACTGCCATCCTGATTGGCTAATATATGTCCAAAGGCCCATCAGTCTCGGGCTGAAATGGATATAAAGGATGAGCAGGTAGCACAAGCGTGTTCTCTGCTAAGGTGTGCTCTGCTATTGTGCTCTCTGCTATTGTATCCTGCCTGCTTACTACCTCATTGATCCTGAGCTGAGGCTCTGATGCCTCCACGTGTTCGGNAACAATCTCTACCTGGATATCAAAATTAATATAATTATTAATTTTGAATCATTTCATTACAAGCTGCATTTAAAAATATATAAACTATGGGTTTGTATTGGTTCTAGTTTAATCTTCCCAGAGACACAAAATACCTAACAGATCCAATAAAATAATAGGATGCCTTCCCCTCTCCCCACTTTTGGAAAGAAAGGAATTAGGTGCCGAGAGAGTGGAGAGGGGTAAAACACCCAAAGAATAGTCTTGCTTTGATTTGGAAGTTAAAAGAAAACTCCAACAATAAATAAAATGTATTTAAGGTAGGGGAGTTACAAAAAGGTATAGGGAAGGGAAACAAGATACAAAAATACATATCCAACCAGATTGGTGGCAATGGATGGAGGTGGATTAAGGAAGGAGTTGTACACCATGTGGTAGGATGGCCACATGGCAAAACAGGAGCAGCAGGAACTAGGGTAGTGTTATCAGGTAGGCAGGGAGGGCAAAGGGAGAGAGCAACAGGACGTTCCTCTGTTTTAATAGGGGGTATAGACAGGCAGTGGGAGTGGGCTAAGCACTATGCTTCGGGTCAGGTTCACACCAACCCCACGGAGGAGTCAGGAGGACCTGGGGTCGGGTTCACACCACCCCCAGGAGGGTGAACCTTTTACAGGGTTATTATCTTCTACCTTAATGACTATACCTAATAAGTCTTCCATCAGATAACATATTTCCCTTCTCTAACTTCATAATAGTTTAACGATTTCTTAGTAAGAACAAAACATAGGTTATCAAGAAGCTTACACTGCCTTTTAGTGAATAGTTAAATCTCTGCAAAGTATATCGCCCATCTTTATTATTTATAACTTTCTGTTTGCATGACGCACATAAACAGGCAATTTTTCTGACTAGGGCTGAGTATACTTCTTCTATAAAATTAACTAACTATGGTATAATCTAATGAGAAGAGATTGTGGATTCCCTGGCAGGCAAACAACAGCAAGTCTGCCTTGCATCGTCACTTTCTTAGGGGTTGGTCTCCTCATTTCACACATTAACTTGTCCATGCTCAGGACAATAATGTTCCTATTTGGAGCACATCTGAAAATTCGATGTATTTTGAAGAGAAAATAATTAACAGTGTTATCTATATCTCCTCATTAATTTCAGACAACATTGTAGAAGTGGTTATCAGTCTCTAAAAATATTACTTCAATAACTGCTTCTTTTTAAATATAGTAAACCACAGCAATCTAAGCCAATTTTGCAAGTATTTTCCATTGCAGTTAACAAATAGAAAGCAAATAGAAAAATAGAAATTAAGATAAAAGATTTTATTCATTGCTGAAGGAGGCTATACAGGGGCACCTGTAGTTAGCTTGCTATAAAAGTATCTGTGTTCAGACTTGCTTTACTCCTGTTTACATCCTGTGTTGAACAAGGTACATATACTTGGCTTGTGCCTGCCTCATGCAAGGTCTATGTTTTTCCCAAATTTGGGTAAAGCAAGCCTATGGCTTCACCTAATATGGTCAAGCTCAGCTAACTGCCATTCTGATTGGCTAATCTGTGTCCAAAGGCCCATTAGTCTCAGGCTGTATTGATAAAAAGAGATAAGCAGGTAACACAACATGCTCTGCTGTTGTATTCATGCCTGCTGCTGCCCGCTGGTATTGCTGTCTGCTTCTGGCAGTGTTCTGCCTCACTGCTTTATTGCATCCTGAACTGCCTGGAAACTGCCTGCTTTGAGTTTACCAGGAACATGCTCTAAATGCCTTCATGCCTGCACAGCCAGCATGACATCGTGCTAAGATTGCACATCACAAGACATCCTGCCTACACCTGAAAGTCTCCTGCTAAGATGGGAAGTCCTGGAGGTACACAGATCATCCGGAGAGATCAGGATAAGGTCAGAGATCATCTGCCTCCTTTCTTCAGCACCCTGTCAAGTCTGGGAAGAATCAGATGCCTCAGCGGCTAAGAAGATACCAACAGAACGCCATGAAAGTGTTTGGGTACTGTCTGAAGCTGTAGCTAGCCCCACGAGTCGGGAGATAATATTTGTGAATAAATACTTAAAGCCTCTTGTAATTCACCATTGCTGTCTGCCATAAGCAGAAAGGAGCTCCTTGAGTCCATCTAGTGGACAAGCAGTATAATTAACTGCAAGAACCTTCTCTTCCAGTTCAATTAATGTTTATATTTTTGCTAGTTATTTCTTAAACGTTTTAGATCCTATGCTATCATCTGTATAATGTTTCCATGACTGTTGCAAGAAAACCTGATTATCATTAAAATTAGTGATCGGGGGGAGAGAGACTCCTAAATATCAACATTAATAAACAATATTAATTTTGAAAAATCATATCTCACATCAATTAATTACCCCATCCATTACAATATCTCACAATATTTAGTAGTGTTCAGCTGCAACAGTTCATCACCTGTTTGTCTTGGGTTTAAATTTTTCACAGTATAAGATTTTCTTTACTTTGGAGACACAGAGCTGCTTTGTTCATTTTACAGTGGTGCATGCCAGTTCTGTGGTCCACTTTCTTCTACTGCATTTCCCAGGTGCCTTCCACCTTCCTACCAGTGCCTAGCTCACCTCTGTCTGAAATTCTCCGTAAGCTCTTTCCCTGAGAATTCAATATGAATACCTGTTGGAATACAAGGCTTTGCATTCAGTGTTTCTCTTTATTTTGTCCCAGAAGTTCTTCAGAATATTTAAATCCTTCTCCTGCAAATGTTTTCTTCTAAATTCAATGCCCCTGTAAAGCTTCCTCCCTTTTCAATTGTATTGTAAATTTTGTTCATTCTTTGAGCTGTAGTCAGTCTCCTAATGCTTGTTGCTATGTATTCTTGTTGTGGGGGGTTTGGTCCATTTTTGTTTCCTCTCTTTTCTTTTTCAAATCCAAACTGCATCATAATAGAGCTAACAACTTAATTTCTCTGTGTTCAGGCTTGGTAGCTATAAAACTGCAATAACAAACAGGCATTGACTTCTGTCAATGTGCATAATAAAACTTGTCATCCAGAGAGATTAAATATGGAGCAAGACAAAGCTGGTATTCAGTGAAACATGAAGCCATGGTTGCAGCCACCATTACAGCCCTATATTAAGAATTACTGTAAATTAACATTTTAAAGAGATGGAACTGGAAGCCTAGGAAAAGTTGTTTGTGCTTTATCAGACAGCAAAGCTTTCAGTTACTGTGTGACTGAAGTATCCTGAAATTACTGCATTTTTCCCTCTAGTCAGCTGAAGCCAGTCACAACATGCTGAGACTGATCTTCTCCTAATTGTTACCCCTACAAAGGTTGTTTAAAGTAAAACCAGGATCAAACATGGATCCCTGTTTCTCTCAAACACTGAAGACTGGGAATGGCTATTTAACCTAACCTTTGGTACCTAGCCTGTGCTCCAGCCTGCACTGCAGTGTCAACTTGCATCAGATTGAAACAATTTAAGGTCTGTAGCTCTGTTGAAAGGTTGTTTCATACTTTACTGTTTAATAAACGGTTTATTTTTTAAACAGTCACTTTTAAACTGAATGCTGCTGCATTTTTGCTAGGATGATGATATGTGGCTGAGCCTGAAGAAAAAAACACAGGCACAGATGCGATCGTTAGTAAGTCTGACAGCTTGCAAATTCTGAATAAAAAAGTATTCTGTTCTGGGGTGCTGGCATCAAGCAGTTATTTATAATGCTGGGATGAAGGTGTCAGAGATTGGAAGATCATGTCTGTTTACTGACAACTAACCTTAAAAAAAAAAACAAACAACGTTGTTTATGGTGATGCATAAGCTTGGTTATCTAATTTTCTCTTTCATCAATAGTGCTTGCTCTGTGGTATTCATTTTTAAGAACTTTTCTCTAGCTGATCTATACAGATGAACATGTAGTTGTATAAGGTAATCTTCTCTCTCCCTAATTTGCAGATTTCTTTTGCCTGGTGGGGTGGGAAGGAAGGATACATTCAAGTGTCATTCTTCAGACACTTTTTCAGCCTGAGGTTTCTGCAACCTTTCACATTGTCTTACGTTTCACATTGAAGGTACAAGTACTGTTGCAAAGTACTCTTATGTAGTTTGAGTATGGAACTACTGAT
The DNA here is from genome assembly GCA_013399055.1 of Ramphastos sulfuratus. Lineage (NCBI taxonomy): Eukaryota > Metazoa > Chordata > Aves > Piciformes > Ramphastidae > Ramphastos > Ramphastos sulfuratus. The sequence goes on from WBNM01040776.1 coordinate 91,604, forward strand.
GAAAACTTAAGCTGTTGTAGTGTGTAGTTGGATGTACAAACAGATAATTTTCCAAACTCAAAAAATACTGGTAATAGTTGCAACCTCGTCTAGGTGTATCTTCGTTAGCAGGGAGTTGGGTTAGATGATCTCCAGAGATCCCTTCCAACCCCTAACCTATGATTCTATAGGCCTTGAGTAACCTGTGTTAGTGGGAGGTGTCCCTACCTATGGCAGGGGGTTGGAACTAGATGATCCTTGAGGTCTCCTTCCAACCTTACGATTCTATGATTCCATCCTTTAGAAATGATAATCAGCTAGTCTGCTAAGATGCAAAGAGAAGGCAACATACTTAGAATTTATATAATAAGGCAATTTAAATTTGCACAATGGGACAATATGTTCACCTAGGTCAAAAGCATAAATACTATGTTTGTTCCTTATCATAGGTGAATTAATCAGTACCAAAGTGGTTTGAGTCTACTGACAATTTCCATTTGCTTTTCAGTAGAGGCAATGTGCTTTCATTTTTTTATTACTTTAAAATCTAAATTACCAAATCATCTGTTTAACATCACAAATCATTATGTGTATATCTGACACAGATAAAAATTCAGTAAGCATAGTATTGGATTTCCTTCTGAAGAAAAAAAAAATCAAGTTAAGAAAAGCCAGAGAATAAAAAAAAACCTGCATAAACCAGAAGTTTCAGTAAACAAGGTTTATATGTAAATTATATCAGTGTTTTTACACCTGTCTTGTCTAATATATGAAGATATTTTTCCCATGGATATAAAAATGAGCAGAGGTATCCTCAGAGGGAGATTAGCATCATAAAATGTTCAGGGAGTTTTTTCTTACTTACTTGGCTTGGGGTTTCTGAAAGCTGCTGTGTTAGAGGAAATTCCTTCCACTCAGTTTACTTTACAAGGATGCTTTAGTGGAGATGAAGTGGTCCTTGCTGAGGGATAGGCCCTTTAAGGGCCCTCTGGCATTTGCCCTTCAAGCAGCTGTATAATCAAATTCATTACATCCTTCTATTCTTCCTCCTACAGATGGTAGCAGCTTGAGTCCTTTCCCATGAACCATCGTGGCTATGGGGACTATTTTACCAAGGTCCGCCCAGTGCTTCCTCCCAGGCTCTAACTGAACTATGTGTGTTTCATACATGGCCTCTGGCCACACCACATGGCCCAAGTTTTAGGGACCTGCCTGCTGCATATTATTGCTCCTCAGGGCCTTGTAACACAAGGATGAAGCTGTGGGTTGAAGAGTGAACTACCGACTGTGAACTACTGGATCTGTGGTAGCCACTGGGTCCTCCAAACTCTGCCTTTAAGGTGTATTGGATTGCCTACAAATGAACTGCAGAGGGATGTCCTGCAGATATTACGAGTGAGGGGTTTATATGAGACTACAGCTGAGCAAAAAGTCTGAGAAGACAGGTCGAGCCAGAAGCTTGTGTGCCTATTTGAAGAGGAAGTCTATTTTACCTTGGCATTTTTTTGGCCATCCAGGATTTAGTTATGTGGAAACCATAGAATTAGTATTTACCTGGAAATGCCTGCAGTGGAAGTCCACTGTCTAGGGTGATACACGTGCTGATCTACTCAAGGCAGAAAGCAATCTTCTGCAAGATGCTTTTTTTCCTGTTGTTTTGTCCCTGTGTGAAATCTTGTGTGTGAATGCCTCACTGACACTACTCATCTTGAAGAAAGTTCAAACAGGATCTTGCTACTGTTCTTCCTCGACCTCCTGAGTGCCCGCCAAGGCACTTTGGACATACAGGCACTGTCCCTCTAGTAATGTAGTGTAGATGTATGATCTCAGAAAAAGAGGAGGATAGAATATGGGCTTTGGAGGAAGAAAAGTAATGAGTTACTGTAAGAAGGGGAAGAAGTCTTTGCCTTCTAGCACCTATAAAAACCGTCAGTAGTGGGAACAGGAGGATTTAAGATACACAAAAGATTGCACAGGGAAGGAAAGCTTCTGCCTAGTTCTGACTTTTGAGGTTGATAACCCCTTTCAAGATCATGGTTAGTGATATTATTAATAGTAGTAGTAGTAGTAGTAGTAGTAGTAGTATTTTTATAGTTGTGATATTCATGTAACTTCTTTCCAGTACATGAAGTAAAACTATTACTTCAAAATTCCTGTGCTCCAGGAGAGAGATTTGGGGTGTAACTATCTCAGGGGTGACTTTCTGTGTGCCAGACAAAGTATTCCCTAAGGGATCAATTCAGTACCAACTTCGAGAATTTCATTCTTCCTTACACTGTTTATTTGCACAGAAAACAATCTGCACAAAAAACTCAAGCCAGAGCAGAAAATGCAGATCTCTCTACAGCTCCTCTGTCCTTCTATACAATAGGTATGTTGAAGTACAAGTAATATGTACAGGAGCTTTCTGGAGTTCTTAGGAAGAAAACCTCAGGCCAGCCATAACAATGCATAGGTGCAACGAAGCACTGCTCAGGCTGATTACTTCACCAAATATTTGGGATTTTTTAAACCATGTAATCAAGGTCTTTCACTAATGACTGGTAGTTATTTCAGTCGAGCTCTATGTGCAGCCTAGTTCTTTCTGTTTTTTAACCAATCTCCATATCTCACAAGTAGTTTGCTCAAATCCTAAAGCCAGTTGGCTTATGGCAAACACATACTGGTATGAAGTGAGTGACCTGAATCTGCAAAAAAAATTAACATCACTGCAACAACTTTCCAATTCCCTCCTTCCTTATTTGCTCTTGAAACTGAGGAAGTGGACAAGGGCAATGAACTACGTTTTATTTGTCATATTGATTTAACTTTATCTTGAGGTCTGAATTGCTGTAATATTTGTGAAAGAAAAAAATAATTGGTTAGATCAACTATGCTACTTTTGATACAAATATAATGTTTATTCTTTATTTCAGTGTAAGATCTTTCACAGAATCACAGAATGTATTTGATTGGAAGAGACCTTCAAGATCACTCAGTCCATCCTTCAACCCCAGAACTGAAGGGTCAACACTAAACCATGTCACTAAGCACCAGGTCCACATGCTGCTTAAACACCTCTAGAGATGGTGATTCCACCACTGCCCTGGGCAGACCATTCCAATGTTCAATAATCCTTTTAGTGAAGAAATATTTCCTAATATCCAGCCTAACCCTCTTCTGATTCAGCTTGTATCCATTTCCAGTAACTGGTATTTCTTTCTTTTCTTTCTCTCTTTATTTTTTTAAATAGCTATTTGCCTCAAACTGTGAAATGAAAGTACTTTTTTTTTCCTACTTGGACATGGAGCTTACATTAAAGCCTGTTAAAGCATACTGACTGTTTCCATTAAATAATACTGAATAATAGAGTTTAAAGAGTAACAAATGCCAGCTTTCCTAAATTTTCTGATTACATTTTCTGAAAATACAATACACACAGTGAAAATTTTGCCAGAATGGGAATGGTTTGAGCTACTGTTCCTGGGGATGCCACAATGAAATAATTCATGTGCAAATGCAAAGAACTGTATCTGATGAACTTAACATTTAAGAAAGTAAATGTGAAGAAGACTTCAGATGCTCTAAATATCAAAGATCATATCTTGTTAAAATAAATATTTTCTGCACCTCATGCAAGCTAGCTAGGCAAGCTAGCTAGTGACAAATACATAGGTTTTTACTGAATCAAAATTGCTGTCTTATTTTCTCCAAAGAAACCTAGAAATTGCCTAGATGTTAAAAGAAAATTATCTTTTCATGTCACAGCGCAAGTAGATATGGCTAGAATGTGTGAGAACCCTAAGTTTTAACTCCAGTCTTTCTGTCTTGCTCTTCCATTCTGTGAGGTGGAAGTGGTATTTAATCCACATTTAATCTATATAAGTGTCATGACGGAAAGTAAAAATCTCTGAGTGGTTTGCAAATGTTATCACTACCTAAGTACTGTTATGCATTATTATTATTATAGGATTCATTAATCCTCTTGGATAACTTGCTTCCCACTTACATACTCTATAATCTACTACCAGGATATATGATGGCCAAAAGGAAATTAATTTTTTTTTAAAGCTTTTCTTGGGTATTAAACCAAATAATTTATTGTAGATGCATCCTGTAAATCACTAAGTCTCCTGGAAACCTTTTTGGTTTAGCTGTAACTCTGAAATAAAACTTCATTCATGTCACTCAATCAGCTGGATAAGACTCAAATTTGAAACTAAATGAAATTAAGTAAAAATTCTCAAAACCATTCTTATCTGACTTTAAAGAGCGACAATTTTACTTTTAAAGCACTTCAGCTACTCAGTATATTTACAGAGGTGTAACTTATGGTTATAATTTCGGTTTCCCAAACATCCTTACCAAGCTCTGCATCATGGTTAAAAATTGTGAAGAGATGGCTGCAGATACTGCCTCCGGGGATAAAGAGATAAATTAAAAGAACTAAGAACTCAGCTTGAGACTTGACATTTTCTAAACCACATTTTTTACTGCAGTTTGTTGCTGTAAAGATTAAGAGGGATTCAATAGTATTAAAAGTGTAGTATAAATAGTACAAATATGAAAGAGAGCAAAGCTACTCAGCTGGATATGTCAACATTATGCATGTATTAAAACCTATATTGATCATACTCTACTTCAGACCATTTTCTCATTTGTGTTTTCTGCTTTGATGCATTTGTAACAGTTTTCTTCCATCCATCTAATTCATGGATCACTTCTTTAATGTGCTAAAGGTTTTCACAGCCATTAAAACTAATAGAAGGAGGGCCTGTGTTTGTCCTACAGGACTGAGTCTTTCTGTAACAATGTCCTGACTTTTGGGTTACAAATGGATAAATATTCGTACAACTCAGCCCCTCAAAAAAACTTACCTTTGGCCTCTGCGCACCCTTAGGTCAGTATCCTGTGCTGTTGCAAGGTACTATATTCAAGGTACAAATGTTAATGCCCAGTTCAGGCAAGTTGTCCAGACTTTAACCTGTGGACCAGAAATCTCATATGTTCATCCAAACTTCAAATGAATTTTCTTTCTTCATGGGCTAAATGACACATGAAAGCGTATTTATATTTTGCAACTTCTGTTAACAAGTTAGCACTTTTTGCTAAGGGAAAACTAATACATCGATTATTGATTTCATCAGAAGTTTAATATTTAAAATTTTTTTTTTTTTTTAAATAAGAAAAGTCCTTGATGTTTGACTTCAGATCTAAAATGTGTACAGTGAAGTATTTGGGAAATAAGAATAACACATTGACACAAAATATGACTAGTCTTACTGGTGAGGTTATCTGATCTAGAGGGAAAATAAATTATTTAACCCTGTTGCTAACACAGTGAACTTTTTCACTGTGAGGGTGACAGAGCACTGGAACCAGCTGACTAGGGAAGTTGTGGAGTCTCCCTCTCTGGAGATATTCAAGAACCCTCTGGATGCATTCCAGTGTGATCTGTTCTAGGTGATGCTACTCTGGCAGAGAGGCTGGACCAGATGATCTTTTGAAGTCCCTTCCAGCCCCTGACATTCTATGATTCTATGATGTCAGACCTTCACTTAAAATAGAAATCTCTGACAGTGGTAAAGATATGAAAAAATAACTTGTTGGTGCAGGCTGGCATGAAATTGTTCCTTTTCACTGCTAAAACCATTTGCACTTTAGTGCACACTAACTCTTGTTTCTTTTCAAATGCCATCTAGTGCTAATTGAAGATTTTGTTATTAACTAAGTGTGCAGGAAATGTCTACCAGGACCCCAGAGCTGTTGAAATTAATGAAGTTTCTTGGTCAGTTGCTACTTAGTGCCAGCATTTGGACTTCATTAGTAAGCACATGTCCCCCTCAAGTTAGCTGAAATGAATGTCGCTTAGATTTAGAGATGACTCAGAAAGAGTGGGAGCAATCCCACACGTTCAGATTAAAAATGTTTTGATGAAGCAAAATTGTGTGCTGTAGATATGAATCTGTAGGAAGGATTTTGCAAAGACACAAAAATGACTGTCAACACCTAAGCAGACTTGTTGCTCTTTTTTTTTGACAATCTAATTTGCAACATTCCACATTATACCTGATTTTTTAGAAATTACATCTAATGAAATCACATATAATAGTTAAACAGTGAATGAAAGAGTGGAAAAGTATCCAATTTATACAATATTTGTAGACAGTATGGATTTTATTGCTTTAATATTTACTACTCAAACTAGTAGCTTGTAAAAGTCATGTTAGACTAAAACCACAGGCATTTCACTATCCTCAAGAATAAACTCATCAGATAATACATTTAAAAGCCAAATACAAGACATAGGTAGGAACCTAGCAAGATGTGGAGCTGGTTTTCTGTTTCAAGTTTAAAAAAATAGAAATTTCTTATTAAAGTGCCTCTTTTGGGGTTGTAGTTTCAAAATTACTCTGAAATACAGAGAATACCTCAAAATAAGAATGCACGTGGAACTATTTATGACTAAAGCCCCACAACCACGTTCTTATAAATACTGTTTTCCCAGTTTTATGGAGTAGGGAAATAAAGATGTGAAAAATGAACGTGCTTTGAGTCACTGAGTCCATGGCAAAGCTGGAAACAATTTAGGTCTTTTACCTCACTATTACGTGGGCAATAACAGCAGTGACGTGTTTCCATGTGTTAATAGCTAGACATGAAGGTGACTTCACTATTTAAATTAACCTCTAAAAGCTGTTTAAAAATGCTGAACAGAAACACGTTTCTCTTAGCTTTTGCTATGGTTTCACTGTATTAATACTGGGAAAGTTCTTCACTGTTAATGCAAATAACAGTCCTGTGAAACTGTATTAGAGTTACTGTTCCCGTTCTGTGGATCAGGGAAGGGTTTGTTCATATTTCATCACTGCTGATTTTGAGAAACTCCCCAGGCTGAAGCCTGCCAGTACTTGGATTTCTGCTGGATGGAGTAGTACCCAGTTGTTCAGAGACTGCCTAAGCAATGAACTATTAAGATTCATTGAGACAGTTGTCCTTTGAAAGTGTTAAAGGGCAGGCAGAGCTCTCTGTAATCAGTATGTTCCTGGATCGTTAAACTATTTCGTTTTGTCATTCTGATTGGCATAGTTATGAATTATGCATATGACAAGTTAGATCATTTGAATAGTTTTGACTTCTTATCCTAAACTGTCTTTTCACTAACCACCAGACTCTGCTGTGTCCAAACTGTGTCATTATTTCTGCAGAAGAAAATGCTTTCTGGCTGCAGCTTCAGCCTTCATTAGCAAAAGCAAAAGGCTACAGCTTCAATGGTCTCAGTCTTATTGCTGAAACTTATATACATTGGTGGGAAATTGGACTGATCGATGTGATAATACAGATTTTTAAAGTCCGTTTGACATTTCTGTGTCCAAGCATTTAAATAAGTCTTCTGATGCCTGGACCAAATAGACTGTACTCATTTTCATTGAATTTCTTACATTCTGTTAGTTCTGTGTGACTTCAGCCTGCTGTCATGGAACAATGAATTGATTTTGTCCAAAAGAAATAGTCTTAAATAATTACAATCATCTTATCAAGCTTTTTACATAAAGTATGTTCAGATTTTATTAATTTAAATTCACATTAGAGGCCTTCAGGGCATGTTTAGAAGTGATTTTTATCAGTTGCTTTTGCATTGTGTTTATTTCTCTTAAAAAAAAAAAAAAAAAAGTCCCCCAAGGCAGGTCTGTGTTCCCAACACATTTCCAACTTCGAGTCTAGAGCTTTGGCCTGACATATATCCAGTTTACTGTTGCCTGTAATGTTGTGCGTAAGTCAGACTGAACATAGGGAAGTCCCATGTAAACCCTTGGCTCTGGGCATCTGGGTGAGGAGGAGAGAAGTGGTGATGTACAGGAATAAGGAAACTGAGTGGTTTCACTTGGCTGGCTTTTCTGTGGTGAGGCCAGAATAGCTTTTGGAAGTGCTTCCCTATGTGGAGTGGCATCTCTTCATTTTAATGTGCTATTTATTTAAACCAAATACTCTTTGATTAACTAGGTCCAGTTCTATTGTACACAGACCTGCATGCTAGAGTTGAAAATGAAAAAAGAGACACTGGTGTCATTTAGTGAAAAGTAGCAACTAGTCCTATAAGGAGAAAAAAATTCAAATTGTATAGCATTGAAATTGCTTCAAACATCTGAACAGGCAGTGCTCAGACATCTTTGCCTGTCGCGAAACACCTTTAGGCAAATAACAAGCATGGATGTTCTGGTGTAACAGCTGACTATTAAAAATGCTAATTGAAAATGGAATCATAATGGAAACATTTCTGTTTGCAATCCTAATATGGGTGAAGATCTCGGGGCGTTAAATATGTATTATTCTTTTCAGCCAGCTTGTGAGCAGAAGTAGTATACCTGGTGTTTCTGGCACAAATGCGTTGCATTCGTTAGTAAAACCTTCAGTGTGGCAGCCTACTCATTTGATTAACTAGCACTGGTTTCACTTCACTGCCATATTACAGCAGTTTTTAAGAATTTTCTTTGTAATTTTTTCCCATCAGATACTGAGGTTATTGTGAGCATAGAATCATAGAATATGGTTATACTATGTATATGTATAGCATATACTATGTCTTCCTGGAAATTCTCATGTTGTGATAAAAAGTAAAGCATTGTCTTAATCTCCATGACTGATATATATATAGTTTATGAAGCTTGTTTTAGTCTGTTCTGAACTAGAGGTTCAAACTATGTCTCTATATCTGTTGTTTATGGGCTCTTGACCTTCAAAATATCAAGTCTTATAAAACAGCACGGAAGTTTATGTAAGTTGATAGACAAATAAATGGGTTTCTATTAATAGGCTGATTGCTGTGGCTGAAAAATGTAGTTATGCAAATGAACAACCTCTTCCTCTCTGATGAATTAATTATTCAGGAAGAAGAACAGACTGAGACACATGTCTTAGCAGAGGTGTAACTCAACATTTCCTGATCCTAAGTAGGATTCTGCTCATCATCCTGCAGCCATGTCCATCCTGGTCCATGGACAAGAGCTGCTCATGCTGGCCAATGCCTGACTCTGGGAGACAGAGAAGTCTCACTCCTGATCCTTATTTCCAAAACAGAGGCATGGTGTCCTGAAAAGCCTCCCCAGGGGGTTCTTTGAAACCAAGCACCCCAAATTGTCTCAACTGCATATTTTGGTCACCTGAATGGAGATCAGGGCCTGCCTGAAAGTGGCAGAGAAGACTTCATCCCTTCAAAGTGGCTGAAAAAGCATTGGAAATTGATGAGGAAAAATAATCTGGCAGCCCTGGTTAGTTTAGGGTTAAATTAATCAAAGTCAAGCCCAGCTTTCTAGGCTGCTGCTAGGCAACAAGTAACTTTCTGCATTCAGAAGTTCCCCACTAATTGATTCTTGACACAATTCCCCATTGGTTTGTATAAATAGAGAGCTGTTGCTAAGGGGAAGCAAGCAAAGCTGGGGTGGAGAGTGAACACCTGGTTCTGGCATAGCCCCACCAGGTGGGGTGGGATGTGTAGAGGATCACTTCCTATTGAGGAAGAGGTTCAGATGCTTATAGGAAGGAGATTGCAACTACTTGGGATTCATATCTGATAAAGCAATAGTGGCGTTAAGGAGCAAATAAATCTGCAGAAGCCACAATAAATATTGCAGTGTGTTGGCCCTTTAATACGTGTCCATGAAACACAAGTCTTACATGCACTTGTTTTTTGGTTATATTTAATTGACCACCAAAGGAGTAGGAGGCTTCCTTGCACAACTAATATTTGCTTTGCTACAATAGTGAGTGTGGTGTCAGCAGGAGAGCCTCTGTATGGACATCTAAAAGCATATGGAGAGGACAAGTGGAGCAGGGATTGGAGGCACTGGGAAAGTCAGGCTAATGGAAAGAAAGGAATTTAGTGAAGGAGAAAAGCAAGCCCAGCAAGTGTCTGAGTATCAAAATCCTCTTTTATAGATGTCTCACTTCTGGAATTTTCATTATAATGGATTCATGCCTAGCCCTGATAAAATTTTACCCTCACCACCAACTGCAAGACTCAGACGTTTTAAAACTTGCTTCTTGAATTAAACTATTGTTCCTCATAAATAAATTCTAATTCTTTTTTATTCTCATGCATTATTTATTTCACAGAATCATTTCCTATCTCTTCTGATGCAGAGGAATGAAAGGCAGAGAAGAAGTACAAAAATGAAAAGAATGAAAATGGGATGTTTCAAAGACAGTGGGAAGAATGTGATTGTGTTTTGACAATGGTGAAAATTCCCTTTCCTGACACAGAGGTTATTGGTGGATGTTCAGAATGCACATGCTAACACTTGAATAATATTCTTGCTTTACTTCCTTTTAGCATACAGAAAGGCATGTACTACTACACTCTTTCTGTATATTTCCACAGTTTTTGGAGACATTGGAGGGTATTTCTTTCTTCTTTGATGTTCTCTCATGTGCTTTGTTGCAGTAACTCTGGTGCTGTGCTGCTCTGGTGATGTGTTTCCCTATGCAGCTAGGAGGATGGGAAGTGAAAGGAAATAGTCTCTCAGAAATACATCAGATGTGAAGGATATTCAGTAATAACAGAAAACACTTTGGATTTTGTTGTTCATTTCACTTAGCCAATACCTTAAAACAGGGTTCTGTTGTTAACTTGAGGGAGTTCTGTTTAATTGCTGATGACCATGTTCATACCCTTGCTTAGAAGAGGTGGAACTATTTCCAGTGAGCAGGATATTTTTGGTAGTTTCAGTTATAAATTGATAGCTGTTCCGTGCATGTTGGAAAAATGCTTTTCAAATCTGCTGCAAATGCATATTTTATATTTGATTATTTCTCACTACCTTTCTTTTCTTTTTAATAGTGGCAAAATCTATTTAAAGAGCAAAATTTTTTTTTTTTCTATTAGAAATGCAGATTCTTTGTGTAAGGTATGTGACAGAAGAAACAGGAAACCTGAGCAACATATATTAATTTATAAATGTATCCAGGTACATTTACCCTTTTTAAAACAGAAAAGTGTTTTGTAAGTACTTAGGCAAATTTAAATCCTGACCTCTGCTGTTTGTGATTCCTTGTGGAACAGCAAAAGTGAAATGCACTACCCAAGAGAGCAATAAGGAGTTGAGAGAAAAATCAAGCTGACATATTTGTTCTTTTTTCTTTTTTAAATTACGTCTAGTTCTTTCTTCATGCAAAATATTTGTGCTACCATTTCATACAGGCTTACAAGAAAAGCTGAATATACTCTTCCAAAACCACTTCCTTTTGCAGATTCAAATCCATTTTATCTCTAAAGTTACATAACAATATCTATTGCATATAATCTAACTTACACTAGTTATTCAGAAATGCCTACCAGTTAGTGCTCTTAAACTAAGCTTTTGAACATACCAGCACTCCAGAACTGGCCCTGGAATCTTTATCGTTTCTGAATATTTATGATTCACTCTGTAATACAAGTTTATCTGAATAACAATGCAGTTACTTTTTGCAAAGATAGAACACATGACAAAAAAACAGTGGGCTACTGGCTCTCTCAAGGGACACCTTAGAAGCTCTTCAGGGAGATACAAAAATTTGTTTCTAGTGTAATTACAGGGAATCCTTAGAGAGTTCATATGTGAGACCAATTAGTCACGGTATGTAAGTTCCCATTGCAATGTATTTCTGTTTCATTTCTCTACCACCCTTTGCCACATTTTGCAGTATCTTTTTAGTCTTTAAGATCAAATTTGCAAGCTGCAAAATGGAGATGAATTCGGCATTAGATACGGTAAGTTGAAGCCACCGTAAGTGATGAACCTGTGAATACCCCAGTCAAGCCTACACATATCTTTAAAAATATTTTAATCTTAGACAATCTTTGACAAGGGCAACTAAAGAGGAGACAGCTACTGTTGCAGGTGAAGTCTTGTCTCTGTTTACCTTGCTTTAGGAAAGAAAATGCAAAATAATTGATGTATCCATAATCTGTAATCATGTGTTGTTAAATATTGTTTCTGTTAAAGAAATGACTATTCATTTTATTGTTATTATTGAAATATTGGTTCACTACAATAAAATGTTAACCGATGGCTTAAATTTGCCACAGAACATTTTAGCTCACCTTTCATAACGATTCTTAAATAGATAGTAATTGCAGTGATGACTTTGAGTAACCTCAGCTTAATGAAGGAATTGTGATTGTCTGCATTGGGAATTCTTGCAAGGCAATCATGTAATAGATAATAGTATCTACTGAGTTCTAACATCACCATATAGGCATTATTTATGACTGCCTGCTGGCAAAGCAGTTACTCTCTTTTTCAAGCCAAGTTGCAGTGAAAATTCTGGCAGCAATCAAAGAAAAGCCTCCAAAAATATCTATGTGAAATAAATTAGATTTCAGTCTTTTAGACATTAACAATAAAAATTGGTGAATAGTCTCAGACTGTTACTTTTATTTATCTCTTTACACTGTCACTCTTTTTTTTTTTAGTTTTGACACTGAGATAAAGAGGTCAAGGGTGCTATTTTAGCTATTTTAGCTATTTTTTCCAGCATTGCAACTTCTTATTTTATTGCAATTGGAGAGGCTTTATGAATACATAAGACTAAAATTTGTGATCCCTCAACAGTTTGCTGAAGAGCAGGGGCTTTGGTTCCATATTCAGCCTTACCCTGGCACTATCAGTCTCAGTAACAAATGTTACTGATAATATTCTCAGGGGCATCCTCAGAAAACTTGTGTCTCATCATGCTGCCTACACAGAACAGGGTTCCCTGTGCCCTGGCATTGCCTACACGAGTGACCAGGAAACACTAAAGACAGCCATTCCTGAAAGCGCCCCCACAAAGATCTGACATCTATCTACCAGATAGGGAGTATGGATTCAAGGTAAGGGGAGCACACAAGATGTGAAGTCTTATTGCTCCTTTTGCCTGTGTCCAGAATTGGGGTGCTTGGCACTACGTTAGGTAGTCTGTGGCTTGCATGCCTGCACTTATACCAACTATGCCAGCCCTATGATAGCCAGGCTTGTCCCTATCTCATTCTAATGCTGATTTCCCTCATGCTGTCAAGCTCATGGTTAACGTTATCGGTCTATGAGACACTTGCCAGAGAGGATGTCACCCTGGCCAGAAGCCTCAGAGCTACAATAGTGAAACCGAGTACACTGAAGAAATACAAAATAAATATTTCATGCTTGCTGCAGTGTGATTTTTGAGCAAACAGAGTTTCACAATAGCAAGAGAAAGATGAGTCAGCAACTGATGTTATAATTAGCTTTGGAATTTTTTAAAGAGCAGTCTGCTATTAACATCAGAAACAGAATAAGGAGATATTTGAGGCAGAGTCCCTGGGTGGTTTAGAACTCTCAGGAACAAATAGGAGGATGCCCATAACACCAGGTCAGCCACAAAGATTCACAGACATTATCTTCACATGGAGTGAAGAAAAGTAATACAATAATATATCACCAAACTAATGTCTATAGGAAATGACACAAAGCATGTTGTGTGAGTCTAACCAAGTTCCTCATGCACAGCAAGTTGGAATCTCACACCGTGTCCACCCTTTCTTGACTCTGTTGTAATTTACTCTGTCAAATAACAAAGCAGAATGTAAACCCTTAAAAAAGTAATGCTGGAGGTCACTCTAGAAAGCACATCAAGACAAGCAGTCAGTCTCAGAATAGATGAAGCTGTACAACAGCAAATGTTTTCAAGGTACGAAAAAGAGGCACAGCTAAGATGAAGGAGAAAAGTATCCAGACAGAGAGGACTTTGCTTCTTGAAAGTTTTAACAATTAATTTAATTCTAAACAGGATACGGATCAGTTAGTTTGGGGTGGGAGAGGTGGATTTTAAAGTTTTTTGCAAGATAATTTTCAGGCTATTAAGAAATGATTATTGGTTGTGCTTACTGTAACTGTGTAATTGTAAAGCTTTAACTATCGAAATGTGTGGGAGATGAAATACCTTCGATGATAATATCCCTTGCTAAAGAAAGAAATTGCTTTTGCCTTGCCCAGTAATCATCTGCCAAAAAGTGATTTGCATTGGAAACGTTAACATTTTTATGCTAACACTACTTGACAGTAACTGAGATTTCAGCACTGGGACCTATGTAAACACCTCAGGAGAAATTCAGAATTGTCTGTCTTGGAGATGGGAGAACGTACAAGATACTATTTTTAAGGAACGAGGTTATGATTTGGTTATTTTAAAAACAGAACTAAAACTCCTCACATATTACATAATATAATCTTAAGCTACATGTAATATTTGAGATATAATAAAAACTTAGGGCCTCAAAGTCTGCTGATTTTCACCATTATCTAATGAAGTCTGTACAATATATAACCACAATAAGGTATAAAGAATTTGAAGAATTATAGCTATCATATTACGTAGCAAACACAATGAAGAGTTTTTGGGAAAATAACTCATTTTAATGAAAAATAATTGAGTGAGGGTTTTGTTTGTTTATTTGTCTTCTTCTTTTGCATACTATTAGGATGTAAGAACTATAGTTGACAGACATAAAATATTCAGGGAGAACCACAAAAATAGATCATCTTTTGTAGCGTTCGCATTTTAGAAAGAAAAACAAAGAGATGATGATAAGGCAGGCTAAGAAGCAAAGGAAAGTTGTTTACATTTCTTCAAAATTTTTCCTCTGTATTTTTATTTTTCAGAAGTTCAGAGTTAGTAATGTTAAAATGGCATAAGCACATACGTCAGTACTGAGTCTGATCATACCACATCTTTTCTCTAACAGTAGCCATAATGATACCTAAGGACAAATAAATAGGAAACCAACAGTTAGACATGGTATGATGCTTCACAAGTGTGAATGTGATTTGTTTTTATGCTTGGGGGTGAATATAAAAAGCCTCATTTCTGTTCTTTAAATAGCGATACCAAAACAATTAGAATTGTGCTCAGAGATGTAATTCGTGTAGGATAAAGAATTCTCACTAACTAATACTTCTGTTGATCAAATACCTATTGTGTTTCATACAATATGCATGTCATTGTTTAAAGAAACAGGTATCTTCTGTACCTGTACATGAAAGTTTAATACAATTCACAGATTATCACTGACATAATCTTTTATTCCCATTGTACAGGCTTGAGAAATATTGAACTAAAAATTCGAGTACCAGTAAATATCTTTGTAATAGTAATGATCTCAACATCACATATATCAGGTTTCTATGAATCTTGCTTGATTCTAACATAAATCAAAAGGCTGATAAATGTTGGTAATGAACAGAAGCGAGGGACAAGTAAAATGCACTGCTGCTATCGACATCATCTTTCTCTTGTTTAAGGTTGCTCTGCTCAGGGCACAGTAGCTCTTCTCAATTTTGCATCCAGAGATCACTCCTGTGGCCAGGTATGAATGCAGAGTATCCACATGGTATCTCCTACTGCCTACTTCTGTCACCTGCAGTGAAACAGCTTTCACAGTCAGCAGGCAGTGATGGATCAAAAAAATCCTCTCAGTGTAGGCAACCTGATCTCTATATCATAATTGCATCACATCATGTACTCCTCTGGATCTGGTTTGCAGTTTGCAGGGATTAATAGGCTTCTCACCTAATTTTTTCACTAGATCGATCTGATAGCTCAATCTAATACCTGTTTACAGGTCTTGTCTCCCTTTGCTCAGTAAAGCTCCACCAATCTGCTAAAGCTATTTCCCTCTAATTTCAGTACTCATCAGGTTTAGAAGCAAATAGATGCCCGTCTTGCAGGAAGTTGCACCACCGGGTCCACTTGTCCCCCACATAAACAACTTTTGAGGAAAGTTTGGAGAGGAGCTGTATATGCAGAAGGGATTGTTCTGAATCCCCAGCAAGCCCTGTGTGCTATGTCCATGTTGAACTAAGAGACTTTTCACCTGGAAAAAAGCAGAAGCAGCTGAGTAGCAGTGCTAAATTACTAACAGATATCCCTGAAGGTCAAAACAAAAGCAAAAAAAAGTGTTTTAATAAATGTTACTTTTCATAAGAAAAAGCACAATTTTTCATTTTAGTTTCATTCTTTCAGCCATTTCTTCTAACTTACTTCAGTGTTAATTCAGAAAACAAACAAATAAAATCAGTATTTATTCAGTCTTTAAGTACCTGGAAACATGGAGGGCAAAAAAAATTATGAAATAAATGGGTTATATTTGTTAAATAGACCACTTTGTCATTGCAATATGGCCTTTAGTAGTTTAAGGTTCTCCAAATTAGTAATAATTATTTCTATATTGACATATGGATGTGCAAAATCTATGCCCTCTGGCTCCTGAGAGGGTGATCTGTGTTTCAGCTGTCAAAGCCTAATGGTAACATCAGTCTTTTATAACATTGATATAACACTTCTTCTTTTTCTTTTTCTTTTTCTTTTTCTTTTTCTTTTTCTTTTTCTTTTTCTTTTTCTTTTTCTTTTTCTTTTTCTTTTTCTTTTTCTTTTTCTTTTTCTTTTTCTTTTTCTTTTTCTTCTTCTTCTTCTTCTTCTTCTTCTTTTTTTAAAGTGTTCTGAAAAGACAGTGAATTGTATATTAAGAGTATTACAGCTTCTATTTTTAAAACTGCCAGGCATCCTGAAAAAATTTGCTTCAGGAACCATTGGCTTTGCTTATGTAACTAGTGAGTGTAACATTTTCTGGTTTTCAAACCAAGGCTACATTGCAGAGCTAATTAATGACTGTGAAAATGTAAAGAAGTTTATTATGTAATAATAAAATAAAAATTTAAATTTTTTAAAAAAATAATAAAGATATGTGAAGTGTACACAAGGAAATACTCCTTTTTAAAGTAATTTGAAAACATATCCTTGTTGAAATATAGACACATCACAGCATAAAGTGTGTATACAGCAACAACACTTGATTTGGTGACAATATTTTGTTTTATATGAGGTGATAAAAATAGCATTGTCATCAATACACGTTAATTTTAGGACAGGAACTTTTCTTTGGTCATTTTACAAGCATTTGTGCTTTCTCTATCTGTGAAGTTTGTGAAGTATTTCTGAGGTTTGTGAAAAAATTGGAATTAACTTGTATATTAGAACCTGCCAAAGCACAATATGATATATACACAACTAATATTTGCTAAGGCAGAGTTCCAGCAAAATAGGAATATTGAGATGTCTGTGTAGAATATAAGACCACAGTGTAATATTTTTGAGAGAGACTCAAATGGTATAGATGACACGGTTGGTAGGATTAATAATTGTGGCGAAGATGCTGCAAAGGAGGTGCCAAATAACACAGATAATCTTTCAGTTCTAAAAAAATCAACCAACCAACCAACCTGAAAAACCTAAAGCTGATATATTTTTGCACATGACCTTATCTTCACAGCTCGTTTCCTCTGCAGAAGCCCCTTGTGCACATTCTTTCCTGTAACTGTACAAGATAATTGTAAATAATCCTGAACCAGAATGCATCTGACTGTTGTAAGACAGATCTGCTGTAGGTTGGAGAGTAGAAATAAATTGCATGTTATCACGGCAGAAAATTTTTATCTCACATGTCTATCCAAATTGTAATGATTACTCCATTTAAAAAGCTTGTACTCAGCTGTTATCACCAAGCAGAGCTTTCCAAACGTGATTGTTGGCAATTTCATTTTCCACTTGAGAAAATGTTCCTTTTATGCACCTAAAGATTTCCCTGTAGCAGAGGTCGGACATGGTTTGCAGAAATGTCACCTGCGAAACAGAGACAAAGACACTACGGTGCTTCTCCTTGTGCCACTATTAAAAAGAAGTCTTCTTTTTCCCCTTTCTCCTCCCCTTTCCTCCCTTTCCTCTTTCTCCTTTCCCCTTCCCATCCTTCTCTCCATTCATCCCTCTTCTCTTCCCTCCTAACCTCTTTCCCCTCCCTTTCTTTCTCCATTTCTCCTTTACTTTCTGTCTTTATCTTCCTTCTTTCTTTACCTTTCTCTCTCTCTCTTTGCCCTTCTTTCTTTCCCCTTCTCTTTATTTTTTTCTTGTTATTCTTTACTTTGCTTGTGTTTTTTCACTGCTGTTAATAGAGGAAAAATATATTAAGGTAGTGTAATTGAATGATCTTCATTAGTCTTAGCATTATTTTCTTGGCAGAAGAAAGACTGCATCATCGTGGTTAGAGATCTTGTGAGTTTGTTTTTCTACTGCTGTAATTAAAATGTCATGTCCGGCATTGCCTGTGGTCTTTTCAGGTGTTTCTTAGGTAAAATACAAATGAAGGATCTCAATTTAAAAGAAAAATGTTTTCTTCATCAAATGCACAATGCAGAAAATTATCTTAAAAGGCACATTCAAAACTAAATTATTAAAGTTTCACAGAAAGAAATACACTTGCTCTTTTTCTAATAGTATGTGTGCACTTTTCAAAATAATCTTTTAAAAAGGAAAAAAACACTATTGCAAAACTAAATAGTAAATATTTCTTTCAAATATATTTTTTTTTCTTTTGTTTTGTTTTTTGGTGGAGAACAGGTGGTCTTGAACTTTCAAAGAGCAGCCAGAGGCCGGCTGGTTCGTCTTCACCGCAGTTTGCAGCTGCCCGCTCCGGGTCACTTTACAAGCTGCCTCTGGGATCACACACTGAGCAGTTTTATTAGGAGAGTACAGCATGGTCATGCCACATCTGTCTTCCTAATCCAACCATCTAACCCTGTGCAAAGGGATAAAAAACCCCAAAGGCTTAAAATAAGGTGACTGGACAAAATGTAATTAGAGTGAAACCATAGCTAACAGAGTGTAAAACAGTCTCTGGATAGATTTTCTAGGTCAGTTTTTGTGCCATAGTATAGCAAAGACAAAAAGAAAGCTTATCGTGACTATACCAAGGATAAATACAGACTCTCTCTCTCTCTCTCTCTCTCTATATATATATATATATATCACAGATGTTCCATTTAGGCAGACCTTGTACTATGACCAATTACGTATTTTTCCAACTGATTTAAAGATTACTTGAATTTATTGCTTTGGATTTTTTCCCATATCTAATGCAGTAACAAGACCTTGTATTTGTCTTTTTAAAACATCACATAGAGAATGCAAAAAAAAAAAAAAAAAGAGAGAGAGGGAGAGAAATTATCATTTGTGCAACTGATTTCTGCAAATTTCCAGCTTGCCGAAAGAGTGGCTGTAACCATTACAGGGAAGTGCTTGGATTAAAGCATCACTAAGGAGCAATTCAGGTGCTAATGAAACACTTTCATGCACACATTCTAAAAATGAGATGGTCAGGTAATTTCGACTGCTTCAAGGAACCATCTACATTAACTAGCAGGTCAGCAGTGTATAGGTGAAACGTATAAAAGCTTTTGAACTATTTACTCTTCCTAGTGCCTTCTATGAGCATGAAACAACGAAAATGTCACAGTTCCTCCCTTATGGCTGAAAAATGCTTTTTAAGTTAGGAATTCACTTGATATAGCACATGCATTTAACTTTATACAGCTTTATTTTATTCTTTTGGATGTAGGAAATCTGGACTAAACTCACAATTCTGCAAAAGATATACTGAATTGGATGAGATAACGCTGGTTTGTAGACGGCAGGAGACATCATATTTGCCTGTTTATGATTTTGAGGTCATTTACAGTCCAAACTAAAATAACAAATCCAGACTTCATTGAACTTTTGTTC
This sequence comes from Ramphastos sulfuratus, assembly GCA_013399055.1. NCBI lineage: Eukaryota > Metazoa > Chordata > Aves > Piciformes > Ramphastidae > Ramphastos > Ramphastos sulfuratus. Next base: position 111,167 of record WBNM01040776.1, read on the forward strand.
AGATTCTTTGAAACAGATTTTCAACCCATCACATTTTCTCCCTCCATTTAGGCATTGCTGAATACTGTGTCCTGACTGGACTTCCAGGAGGCCCTTTAGTCCTTCCCTGGTGCCCCCGAGGAGAAGCTGTATCCTATGTCATTTCTGACAGATGTTTGTCTCTTACTTTTAAAAGCCCCAAGTGACAGACACTCTGCTGCATTCCCAGGCACTCTGCTCTCATGTTAGTCTACATTTGCTTTTGGAGTTTTTCTAATCTAAATGTCCCTTGACACACTTTTAATCCATTATTTCTTCTTCTACCCTCTATGGAGATAGAAAATAGATTAATTACTCTCTTTATCCTTTCAGTTGTCCTTTAGATAACTAAAGTTAGTCATCATACTCCTCCTTTGTCTTCATGATCTCCTCAGGAAAGACACTGTTACTTAGCACATTGCAAAATGATGGAGGCCATATTTTCTGGTAATATTTATGTAATTATTGTCAAGGGAATAGTCTTTTTATGTTATCAATTTCCAGTGGTATTTTCAATGGGATTACATTAGGAGAAATTATAATACTGTTCCTTTTTCTAGTTCTGTGGGGATAAAATGGTCCAATGGGAGCAACTGCAAGAGGCAGAAACCTTCAATGAATTTTTAGGCTGCATCTGACTGAAAGTTTCTCTTCCAATGAAACAATGCTCCTTGTCTTACCCTGATTGCTATTTGTGTAACAGCGTGGGAAGGGGAACTTCAGGTGTCAAAACAAAAACTAAAGGTCGTGTTTTCTACGTGAGTTTTGGGTGTACATATGCTTTCTGAAGAAGTTTCCTGCTCCTTTGCATACATTCATGTCAAGTCTTTATGTCCCTAGGGGGAATATTTCTTTCTACCCGCAGATTCTTTGGCACCTGAAACAACCTCTTTGCTCTCTCGCAGTTGTGTCTCCGATGATTTTGACTAACATGAGCATTTTTCAGCTGCCGCTTTAGAACTAAGGCCTCTCTTCTAGGATAATAATGTGATCAGGAGCCTTGAAAACCTGAACATATTTGCCCTTACTCTGTGCTGCCACCAAAGAATCTTTTTTGCCCCACTCTGTTACAGCTTTGACTACAATGCAGAATTCGAAGGTGAAGGAAGAAGCAATATTACATCATAGTTTTCTTACTTTTCATCTCACTGTATTGTTTAGGGGAGTCCATTATGGTTACATCACATATGCCTCCATGGTGCTGGCACGGGATGTCAAAAGACTTCTGGTGAGAATGTTGTTCTACAAATCTCAAGAATCTTAACCTTTATATTTATGCTTGTTTTGTATGGACCACTCAAGATCTATCCTGGTGTTTATGTTTCAGAGCTCATTCTTTACATTTCTTGACATTTAGAGCCATCTATATGTTTCTCTGTAAGTTGAGTCAATGAGTCATAACAGCTTCATCTAAATGGTAATTGGTATAACTCGATCTTGAAAGTAGTAAAATAAAAATTACAATAAACAACATACAGTGATTAAACTCAGATGTTCAATGAAGTTTTTTTAGTAAGTTTTCATTACAGAACAGAACGGTTTCTATAATGCTTTCTGATATACAAGTACCAGAGCAGCATTTGGCATTTATAAAAATGTACTTAGCAGCTAATTTGCAAATGGATGCATAAAGATGCCAGAATATATTCCTTTATTTGAAACCGGGACAGGGACTGCTGAGATTTTTAAAGAGCTAATACAGAACTGACAAATGGAATAATATTTTAAACACTTGTCAACCCCTTTCCTTTAAGGGGAATACATAGGCCACTATAAAGTCTATGCAGGAATTATCACAGAATATTATGCAGAAGTCATGTGGCTGCTGCCACCCCTGTCCACACCTCGTACTGTTCATCTGATCTATCATACAGTCAGATCTGGCTCCAGTTCCTAAGCCCTCGTTTACAGTGAGGATCTGTCTGCCTCTTGAAAAGTCACTGTTGTTCATCTTTTGCATATCTTGGGTTTTACAAGTGCCTTAACCTAGCTTCTTCTTCCAACAATGAGACTCAGATGTGTATTTTCCTATATTTGATTAACTGCTTTTGAGAATAACTTGGAGATCACCAACAAAGAGCTCTGAAAATTATGAAAAGACCAGGAATGTGATTTTCCTGTACTTGTTCAAGGTGAGAAAAGTATGGTTAGGAAGCCTGTCTTCCCAAATTAAGATATCCTCCAGGAACTGCTGCAGGATGAGCTAAAATGATAGATATTTTCATTTTTAAAGTCTTTTCTTTCTGGTACACCTTATTAAGAAAGAGTAACTGTGCCTCAAATTCTAGTTAAGAGTTGTTTATGTCTCTTGATTGGTGCTCTTCTGGGGAAGGTCAGCGATTGCCAAAATATCTGTAGATGTTCCTAGCCAGAGGCCACAGGATAGATGCATCTATCAGAAATCCAAAGTAGCTGGTTTGTGAAGTGATTTCTTATTGCAATGAGTGTGAGACACACTGCACATGAGAATCACAAAGTCCTTATGCTGAAAATTAAAACAGCTGGATTGCCTTACAGATGCATCTATCAGAAATCCAAAGTAGCTTGTTTGTGAAGTGATTTCTTATTGCAGTGAGCGTGAGACACACTGCACATGAGAATCACAAAGTCCTTATGCTGAACCACCTCTAAATCCTGAAAATTAAAACAGCTGGATTGCCTTACAGCTATTGTAAATGTCAAACTACCAGACAAATCTCTTCTCATGGGGGTGATGGGCTCCTCCAGTAATTGTTCATAAATGGGTTAGGTGGGTTCCTGTGCTGAAAACCAGGTCAAACTTAGTTATATTCATTTACCCTCAGTGGTAGGCTTTGACTTTTACTCTTGCTGTTTTGTACATTAGCTTCCATCCTGAGCATGCTTTTTTGCATTTGCTCCTTTTTCCTGATTGAAAAAGTGTTGTTGCAGCATTAAAGGCATCACTTGGTGGTCACCATAGTGAAGCAAACATTGAAATGTATTGTGATGAATATTTTATAATTCTCAATTTGCTGAGTTAGTTTTATGAAAGCCACTTTCCATTGAGAGTTCTGTGTCTTTGCCTATGTCTCAGTGCAATTTGTAACTCAGGAGCCATTTCCTCAGCTCTTGGAGACCATTTCATTGTCCTGATGTAAATATCATTTGCAAATTCTTTTCACCTATTTTCCACATATTGCTCAGAATGCAAATCATTAAGGAAACTTAAGATAAAGCCCCCTGATAACTGCACTTGCTTTCTGCAAGGGTATAAAATATTATTCTGAAAAGATTTTATGGCTAATTTTTCACAGTAATTATGAAATTTATTTACCTCACCACAGTATGTTTGAAATTATGTTTAAAAATTGATGTGATATTTATTGAGTTCCACACAGCAGCAAGTCATGCTCATAAAAATAAGGCTCATTTTAAACTATTGCCAGCACACCAAATAAAATTTACAAACTTGGAAATGTGTTTAAAGTCTGAATATTTTTTATTTCTCTAAATGCTAAATGAAAAGCACTTTCATTAATGTATATAGTCCTCTGTTTAAAAAGATCTCAAAGAACATAAAGGGTTTTTTTGAACCTCATCTATTGTGATAAGGACCAAAGGAAACAATAGTTTATCATTGGGTTTTTATTTAATTTTCTTTGTAAGAAGCAAATATTAAAAATGGGAAAGTCGAAGTGCTCCTACTCGCTTATTAGCCTAGCACTAGTCTAGACCTAGACCTTATGTCATTAGCAACTTGTGTATTTTCTTCCACCAGAAGAAGTGTTGTATTTTAAGGTGGCAATCTAACATAATCAAATAGTCCATTAGGCAGATTGAGCTGCTAAAATTTCTCAAGTAGACACAAACTGTGATCTTGACCTTGATTGGAAACACGAAGGCGAACCGTTCTTAGTTTGGTGGGCACATGATTCGTCTGGACATCAAGGCAGAGATGCAACCTACGATGGCCATGAGATAGGTCAATTGACTTATCCATGGACGCTATCACCCAAGTCATTCATGACTGTGACATCTGTGCTGCTATTAAGCAGGCTAAGCCAATCAAGCCCTTATGGTATGGTGAGCGATGGTCCAAGTACAAGTATGGTGAAACCTGGCAGATTGACTACATCACTTTGCCTCGTTCTTGTTCTGGCAAGCAGTATGTGCTAACCATGGTAGAGGCCAGCACCGGATGGNGGTGAAATCCAGTGTATTCCACAGAGAAATCTAACCTTAGCTGAGAGAGGTTAAATTCAGAGCGTATAATACAAGCTGTTAGGAGTTTTCTGTTCTAGGTATTACATGGTGTCTGAGAAATCTGCAAGAGAATCTACAGTACGTGAGCATGAACCCAATGTCACCTGAGAGTCCCTGTTCTCGTCTCCTCTGTGAGGAGACAAACTGTTTCCTGTTTTCTGAGCTTTTGAATCACATCTGAGATAGCTGGAGCAAAGTGTGAACTGAACTTGTAATATTCATCATTGTAAATATTGTTTTAGATTAGACGGACAGTTCTCAGCAAAGCTCTGAGTGATATAGAGAGGTGGATTGTGCTGGTTTGAGGCTAACTGGAATATTTTACTAAGAGAAATTAAATCCTTAGCTGTGAGAAGAAAGAAAAACAACAACAGTAACCTGTATCACTCATTCTTCAGCTGAGAAATGTAGCTAGTCAAAATATAGATGAGACGCTGACTGCTCACACACTGCTCAGTTAGTTCTCAGTAGTTGTTATTCTGCTCCGTCACGCTGGTGGTCTGCAGTTGCTTCTGCCTTAACTTTAATCCCACCTAACCCTTTATTTCCTCTAACCTCTTTGTTGTCTTTTTGACATCTCACCTCAGATCTCTCCAGATTTATCACATGAGGTATGCGGGGATTGATCTGGTTATTGCTGAAGGGCAGGAAAGAGAGGGAAGGGAGGGGGGAGGTTTGGGTCAGGAACCTCTTTGCAATCTGATTGTTTTGGAGGGATTTTGTGTTTCTGTGCTACTTTTAACTTGTATATAACTGTATATTGTGTGTGTGTGTGTGTGTGTATATATATATATATATATATATATGCTTGCAAATATAGCTTCATTCCTTAACTTCCAGCTGGCTGAGTCTAGTCTGGGTGATTTCATTGGGGGAGGCGGAGGGGGGGGGGTGTGCAGGTAACTCCCAAACTATCACAATGCAGCATCTGTTCCTCCTGTTCTCTTTCTCCATCTCAAAATTCCCATGGAATCCTGTGTAATTGTTCATCAGACTTCCCAAAGCTACATTTAATGTAAAACAGCTCCATTAAACATCACTCATCTCCTGGAAATGAATCTATTATGCTATTCATACGTAATGCATGGCTGATTCTAAATTAATAACTCTTTCCATGCACACCAATTTACTGTAATTGGTTTCTCTCTATGTGGTACTTGGAGTTTACCATTTATATCAAACCCATGTAACTGTTCAGATTAGCACTAAAAAAAAACCCCAAATCTCATATAAGTAACTACTTACTGCAAAGTGTAGGTGCCTATAAGTGTCCTGGATTTTTTATGTTCTTAGGCAAATCTACGCCGTAATTTCACAATATGTATCAGAGCAATGATGCCTGATGACCTCTATGATAGTCCTTTGAGTTTTTATTTTACTTGAAATGTTATTGCTGGTGTTCTTCAAGGAATGAACCTATTACATGGAACTGTGGAGGAGGTTCAGAGAATCTTGTGTATGATTCGCATATCAGGCATGAGAAGTGCCATCTCTATTCCTACCAAAGGCATAAATACATAGGATACAGAATTCTGCAAATGAAGAGGATGTTACACTATTTAGGCTGTTCTAGCATTGCTAGAGAATTTTCTGGTTGCTTGGCTGCTGAGTTTCTTTGACCACAGAGGAGCTACAACTTACTGGAACCCACAAGTACCATCCTCTGTGTAACTCAATCATATACAAGAAAACCGCAATTGTATAGGTCCCTCCTCATCCCACAAACAAACCAACCACATAAAAAAATAGAATCATAAATCTTCAAAACTCATTATATGAAACTTTAAATAAAGTTTGAAGCAACCCAACAGCATTCCTCATCACTGGACCTGGAGTAACCTATCTTCAGGACTTTAAGAATCTTAACAAAATGGAATCATAGAATCCTTGTCATAACAACGTTACAGCAGATAACTGGCTGCAATTCTCATTTGTAATGAATAAGAGAGGTAGGATTAGTCACTCTGGCTCTTACCATACATCTTTACAGAGGAAGATACTGATACAAAGAAGAGTTATCATGGATATCCTGAGAAGGGCCACAAAGATGGTCAGAGGGCTGGAGCAGCTCTCCTATGAGGACAGGCTACAAGAGTTGGGGCTCTTCAGCCTGGAGAAGAGAAGGCTTCCAGGAGACCTTATAGTACCCTTCCAACATCTGAAGGGGACCTACAGGAAGGCTGGCGAGGGACTATTGACAAGGTCTTGTAATGACAAGACAAGGGGCAATGAGTTTAAACTGGCAGAGGGGAGATTTAAACTGGATGTTAGAAGGAAGTTCTTTCCAGTGAGGGTGGTGAGGCACTGGAACAGGTTGCCCAGGGAGGTTGTGGCTGCTCCCTCCCTGGAGGTGTTCAAGGCCAGACTGGACGAGGCCTTGAGTGACCTGTACTAGTGGGAGGTGTCCCTGCCTATGGCAGGGGGTTGGAACTAGATGATCCTTGAGGTCTCCTTCCAACCTTACTATTCAATGATTCTATGATTCTATGTACAAAAAATGCATACATTATTGTAGCTGCACAAACATCAGTATTATATTCCCTTGCATTTCTATCACAAACTAATCAGTCTCAATAAAATTATCTCCATGCAGCTACATGGTATGAAAAGATATTTCATACAATGTAGCCACATCAATTGAAATTTCAATTACATTATTTAAAATTTAATTCTTAATTGTAACAAGAATATTTTGTAAGCCATTTCTTGGGAAGCAAGGTGGTTTGTGAGGAAGGAGATAATGGAGCTGTATTTCTGGCAGATTTGTGACTTATCACTTTCCTCCCATTTAAAAAAAAAAAAAAATCTCAAATCACCTTCTGGTGACTTTCATCACCTTTTCTAAACCAGGATTCTCTACTTCATCTCCTGATATTTATTTGTCTGTCCCTGGGCTGGGGAGATTGGGTTAGAATTATACACAGTGGGTAGGCTTGAGGCATTATATCAGCTGGCTAATGCCTGAATGAGAAGAACTTCTAAAAAATTATTTATTTCCTGTCTCTTGGTAGATCAGGAACAGAGTCCTGGTGAGACCTCCAGCTTTGTCAGATTTGCCTTAAGGCAGCTAATATACTAAAAAAAAATTATTAGGGGAGGACAGACATATGATCCTAGAAGGTGAAACAGAAATCTCACTATTCCCCTTTGGACTCCAAACCCTGAGCAAATGTCATAACCACAAAACGCATCCCCATGTTGGATCACAATAACTTAGATTAGTGAAACAAACACTACGTTAGTTCTGGAGGCATTCAAAAGCCACTTGGACATGTTCTTGTGTGATTTACTCTAGGCACTCATGCTTTTTCAGGGTTTTTGGACTAGATGATCTTCAGAGATTCCTTTGAACCCCTACCATGCTAAAACTCTGTTCTTCTGTGAAGACTGCTATTGCAAAGCTAATGTCCTTCAGCAGAGCAATGTTAAGACTGCTGTATCTCCAAAGCTAATCTGGATGAATTGGACTGGTACTGGAAGAGGGGAAGTATTTTTCCTTTGAAACTGAGCTGGACTTTAGTAAAAGAAATGCCAGCAATGTCTGTCTCTTTCATTACAGTCTGCTGTTCTTTGGTGGCTGTGAAGAAGGTGCAGACACCACACGCAAGCTGCACTTTTCTTGCAGCATAGATAAAAAAATCCAGGCAGTGAAATGTTAACCATCTTCTCCAAAAATGGTGAGAAAGAGATAGTTTTACTTCCTCTTGGTATACTTTCATATTTTTTGGCAATCTTCCTTCCTTAAAAGTCTAACCTTGAAATTTAGGGCTAAAATCAAAATATAGGACCCTGAGGCAAAACCTTGTAAGTTTCTGCAACTAGCAGAAAGAAGGCTGTAGTGGTGTTGATGTTAGTCTCTTCTCCAAAGTAATCAGTGATCAAGCAGACAATAACTTTTGAGATAGCAGACGACAAACTCAAGTAACAGGTTATACTGGGAAACAGTTTTAATTGGCACATTTTTTTAACATGGTGTGTGCTATTGCAAGCACTGAAGTGTCAGTCTGGAGACATTTGGGAGCTGCAGATAGAGAGGAACATTTCATAACTTTTTTCCACCATCTTTTGCTTACATGTTACAGTCTCTTGAATTATTCATATTATTGTATGGTAAAGTTATCAAATTTCAATTTTATGCCAAATTATCCATCTTTAGCCATCTACTATGGAATTCGTATAAGTAGTGGTAATAGAATTGACAGAGTAATTGTGTGCAGGATTTTTGATATTTAAAAGGATAGACTCCTTATACGTCATAAGAGATATTCTACTTCAAATGAATCATGAAAATGGTAATAACCTTTGCATGTTGTGCACTGTTTTGTATTGAAAAATATTGAAGCCTATTTTTTTAAAAGAAATGGTGGACATAGTCCACTGTATGTACTCAAGGGACAGAGGTCTTCAAATTAATTCATCAGGTTTCTGTGCAGAATGGCAATTCTTCAACAAATGTCAAGAAAGTTCCATAGATCACGACTTTAAATTAGGCTGAACTTCAAGAAGAATATTGCTTCTTTAAGGACTAATAAGTACCACCTTAATAAAAACCAGACAAATTCTCCACTGCTTCTAAGCTACTCTGAGTAAAGCAGAAAATGCAGGAGATAATGTGAATCCTCACAGAGTACTGGTTAAACTGCCTCAATTCTCTGACTCAACCAGGCAGCAATTCAGAAGTGTACTGAAGATCTGTATCTCGTGCACTCTTGTCTACTGAAGTAGTAATCATATTTCAGCTGGGTACAAATGAAATGCAAAGTCATGTTCCAAGAGGAAAAAGATAGTTTAAATGTCTTGTTAGTTTCCTTTTAACATTTGCTGTTGGCATAACTTTCTGCTGGTCTTGTATATATCATTCTCTGTCGGTCTCTACTGTATATAGGAAGCCTAGGTGTTTACCAGGAGGCTTTGGACTTCAACAGGCAACAAATGTCTAAATGTGGGGTGGATACTTCAGGAAACACCTATAATTTCAGTGGTGCAGTATCTTGAGGACTCTGCCAAGCTACAGATCTGTAAAAAAAAAAAAAAAAGGCTTTAGGGTATTTTCCATCCCTAACATGTCATGTGAAAGCTACCCTAAAAAAGAGCCATTCTCCAAAGAATTCAGCCTGAAACTACTGCATGAATTATTTCAGCAGCAGCTGCTGAGAAACAACTCACCAGGATGTCAGTAAAAAATCCTCATAGATTTGAACTTAGGATGAAGTCTGACTTTTAGAATAGGTTGATGTATTTTTCCTGTATAGTGTTCAATTATGATACCCACTATGCTTTTCGTTAACTTGGATCAATATAATGTACGTTTTGGACAACAGAAGGGAGAAGGTGGAATCATTTATTTGGAAGGTGGGAAATCTTTACAAAAGAAAACCTTTATCTTGCTACATTTTAGCTCATGGATTCTGATGAAGCATTTTTACTATGTGAGCTCACCTACCACTTTTCCTATTGGTTTGAAGAAATGTCTAATAATGAAACCTACAGGAAGTCGGTCTCATAATTACAGATGTAACCACACTCTTCCCCTTTTCCTGGATACTTGAGATCATAACCTGGAATGCCAAAAATATGTCCAAGTCTAATAACTACTGATTGTATTATCCCAAAGCACTTAATACCTACCAAATACCAAGGTATTTGAAGTTAAAAAGTTAATCTCTGGCTAAAGGCAACAATATAATGGAATTCTAAAAGAACACAGCATTAGATGAATTCCTTGGCAGTCAGATATGCTGGCTGACCAGATTTCTGTGGTTGAATTCTAACCAAAAAAATGCAACAAAAAGCTAGTATCTCTTTTTAAATAGAAGATGTCCTAGGTTTTCGTTTGGGTGGGTTTTTCTGGGGGGAGGGGATTGGGTGTTTTTTACTCAGAAACATCCTGAATTTTATATATAAACATAGCTATGTTTCATAATTTAAAAGTAGTATATTAGATTTCCAAAGACAAACAATACTGAATGACAAATGTAACAGATAGGACAATGCTTCTATACAGCAGATAAGGAAATGAGTATGATTATAGCTGAACAATGAAAATTGCATTTGAAGTACAAGGAAATTCTAAATTGATAGAAGTATTGCAGGCTAATTGCACGTGAGACAGGACTGTTCATAGCAGTAGTGTGTTTTTGTCAGACAAGCTCTCATGCACACAAATCATTCTCCAGATCTGAGACATCAACAACAGACTTGGGAGCTAAATGTAGTCAGTGTCTTTCAGACTGGAGTGATATATGTTGGTGAGTTTACCTTCGAATGCAGTGAACTTGGGTGATGGGATAAAATTGTGTGACAAGTTGAAACTTAAGTGTATGAGAGGAAGTGATATGGCTCTTAAGAGTTTGGTAATATGTCTCTAGAATTCATATGGCTGATGCTCTTCTGCGTTGAGTGCGAGGATAAAATGTAAACCTTCTATAGCCACCAATCTTCTGTTGTGTATGGATTTAGACTGGACAAATCTCCTACAAATTTAATAAGAATATAAGCCAGATGTTATCGATATTGAGAGATGAAAACTATGTGCCTAGAATAGGCACTGTATCCTTTAAATATTTTAAAACATCCTGTGGTCCATCACATTAATTATCCAGTATTGTCCTGATTTTGCTGGGACAGACTCATAGGCCAGCCATGGGCTGCTGGCCATTAGCAGTTCTGAGTCAGCCAGCACAGCTGACTTGATTCGGCTCATAGGTGTATCCCATACCAAGGAGGAAGCTTGGTAAGGAGAGGGAATTTTCTTCTTGGACTTCTGCTCTGCTCCTCTTCCTGCTCTTCGGGACTGCTTTCCTGTTTTGTGAGACTGCTGCATCCTTGCTGTGCTGTGCTTTATATAGTTTATATTGATGTTGGTACCAGCTTGGCTATTTTATTAAATATGTTTTAATTTCAACCTGTGGGTCTTCATTACTTTTCCTGATCCTTCTTTCCTGGGGAGGGGTCATCAAGCGGTAGAGAAAATGCTGTATTTTGGCCATGGGTACAAGCTAAACATAGACAAGTGTTTTCTATTGCAGGATTAAGAAGGGAAGGGGCTGCTAGAAATAAAATATCCTAACTTTTAATGTCTTCATTTTGCATTCTCTGAAGCCAATGACAAAGCTTCTGCTCATGTGCAGGATTAGTTTTTTAGAAAGCATAACTAAGAATAAGGCTCTTTTTTTTTTTTTTTGTTTTTAAGTTAATGCTCTCACAAGGTAAATGCAGTGAAAACATAATTTTGCCATTTTAAAGGAATATAGGATTCCTTTAAGGATTATCAGTGCAAAATTATGTCTCACTATTTAAACATTGCAGATACTAAAAGTCTTTTTAAAAAATTAGTTTTAACTATTCAAACAAGTCACATGAGTTAATATTGTGCTTCTTCCTCATTTGACTCATGTGTTTTTATGTTTTTCTAAGAGCATGTTGTACTTTGAGTATGCAAATGCTTTAATGTATGCAGAACAGGGAAGACTTTCATGTTTAAACTCAAGACCCTTTTAACAGTATTCAGTTGAAAAGTGGACCTCAAGTACTGCCGGGAAGCTCCAGGCTATTCAATGAAACATGATCTTACTGGATTCACATCTTTCTTGGTGCATGCAGATTGATATGAAAAATATTACGACTGTGAAATACATCAATTGATGCATACACACTTTATGACTAACAGGAAAATATTGATGTGATAAATTATTTATACTTTGGATACTAAAATAGATTTCATAGGGAAGCCAAAGTAATTTGTGACTTGGGATTTGTGTTAATACTTAATTCTGGAATTGAATCAATTGTCACTTTTGTCTGAAAGCGTCTTTGTGGACAATTATGCCTTCATTCTTGTTCGTTTTAACAATGCTTAGATAATTCTTATTTATAGAAGCTTTTTAAAAAATGAAAGCAATAATCATAATTCAAGTTTACCTGAAAAAAAAAAAACAAAAACAAAAAAAAAAAACCCCAACCTGCTGTTTTTAATGAAGGAAAAAAAAATCCAAGGAGAAATATGGCTAATCATTCTTCATTATCACTGCATCTGTACTGGGAGCTTTGTAAAAACATTTCAAATACAATATGTTCAGCAGTGTTTGATCTGATTATTTTCCACTGCACTTCCCTTGGCTAATACTGGTAGAATATTTCATACTCTGCTTCACTTTGTTGCTATGCAAAAAGGCTTTCCCTTAGGAAAACACGACTTGCCAAAGTACAGTACTTGAGGAGCACGTTTTCAAAATTTGCTTGCTCTTGTGAAAGTGCTGAAAAAAGCAATTTATTTCCTTTGAAAAGCAAAACCTCTTCTTCACAAGTAAGCAGACAAACAAATTAGTTATTCAAAATTTTTGCCTATAATTTCCTTAGTACTGATCTGAGGAAGCACAACATTGAATCATCTGTAAAAGAAGAGTTAGTCTTTATAGAGTATCTCCAACCAGTATTGGGGAATGATTTTTTCAATCCCTAGGGGACAATCAACACAAATATCTTTACCTTTAATGTGTGCCATATGACAAAAAATATGTAATAATGCTACAGGACAGAGAGCATTTGCAAAATTAAAATTTTATTGTACAGATAATAGGCATGAATTGGACAGAAACTTGGCTTAATAAACAAAAGTAATTTGTGGTGTTAGTGGCTTACAAAGATTTGTGCTTTCCCAGTTTCTAGACAACAGATGTGCAGAGCATTAAGTATTCATATTTGACATAATCTAAATCTAAAGGGGTAAATGTGCATGAAAAATGAAACACCTTTCTCCATCTCCTTCCACTTAGTCACAGATCTTCCAGTTTGGGAGATCAGATGCACAGTAGATGATGTGAAAGAGGATGCCTGCAATGCAGATACTTGTGCAGCTGGATTCTGCAGAAAGCTCTGAAGCTGTGCAGCTGCCAGTCCTTTCTTAACAACTGTTTCTCTTTGAAGTTTTTGTTTGTTTGTTGAGGAGTCTTGAAGAAAACAAGGAGTAAGGAGACAACAAAAGACTAGAAATCTTTGCTATATAAACACAGTTCAGCTCAGTTCAGTCCTTTACCAGAAGGACTCTTGAGAAGTGTGACTCATCTGCAGCTGAACTGGCCCATCAGGTACGCTGAAGTGCCTGTGTTTCAACAAGAATTTGCATCTAAGGCAAGTTACCAGAAGTTTAGGTTAAGACATCCTCAGGAAAGTGTTTCTAATGGGTGTGAATAAAAGTAGGCAATGGAAGTGGTGATAGCAGCTTGGTATTGCAGTGGACTGTTTCAAACCATTAATACCTGGCATTTTTTCCAGAACAGTCGTGTCACCTCTAAGTGCACAGGTGCAAATAAGGCTAACAAGTGTGAGGCACATGTGAGAGAGACTTGGGATGTTGGGGTGTAGACCTTCGCCCCACCCCAGGCCTCTTCGGTGTTGTTTAATTGTGAAGTGCAGGTGGCTATGACAATTTGGTACTTTTTGCTCTTGCCTAGAGAGGCAGCAAGTTGAAACAAATTGGCACTTGCTTGTCCTGGGTGTATGTACAGTAAGTTGGAATGATTAGGCAACTCTGAACTGTACTTGCAACTCCTGAATACCTGGGAATTCTCTCTAGATTGCAAAATACACCCTAATTTGATTAGTGAAGAAGAAAGAATTAACAAAACCAAGCAAACCAGTATTCCTGTCTTTTAATATCTTAATATGAAGGAAATTAAATATTCAGCACACTAAATTGTTGAGTGAAGCACTAAGACTACAATTCTGAATTTGCCTTAGCTTTCTGTCAAAAAAAAAAAAGTAATAAAGTACTTGTTATGGAGGGGTAATTAATTGATGCGAGATATAGAATCATAGAATCATAGAATAGTAAGGTTGGAAGGGACCTCAAGGATCATCTAGTTCCAACCCCCTGCCATAGGCAGGGACACCTCCCACTAGGACAGGTCACTCAAGGCCTCATCCAGTCTGGCCTTGAACACCTCCAGGGAGGGAGCAGCCACAACCTCCCTGGGCAACCTGTGCCAGTGTCTCACCNCGTAGGGCTAGCTACAGCTTCAGACAGTACCCAAACACTTTCAGGGAATTCTATTACTGTCTTGTCAGTTGCTGAGACTTCTGATTCTTCCCATGCTTCAGGGTGCTGGGGAAAGGAGGCAGATGATCTCTGACCTGATCCTGATTTCCTCTGGATGATCTGCTTATCTCCAGGACTTCCTCTCTTGGCAGGAGACTTTCAGGTGTGGGCAGAAGGTCTTGTGATGTGCAGTCTCAGCACGATGTCATGCTGGTTGTGCAGACATGAAGGCATTTAGAGCTTGTTCCTGGTAAACTCTTGGCAGGCAGTTTCCAGGCAGTTCAGGATATAATAAAGCAGTAGCAAGTAGCAAGCACGGATACAATGGCAGAGCACGTTGTGTCACCTGCTCATCTCCTTTTATCAATACAGCCCAAGACTAATGGGCCTTTGGACACAGAATAGCCAATTAGAATGGCAGTTAGCCAAGCTTAACCATATTAGGTGAAGCCATAGGCTTGCTTTACCCTTTTAAGGGCAGAACACAGGCCTTGCACAAGGCATGCACAAGCTGAGCATGTGTACCTTGCTTACCACAGGATGCAAACAAGTCTGGGCAGGCCAGAGTCCTTAAACTCAGTGGTGCCAGGTTCTTTGTCCTCTTTCCCACGGTTGCTTCTCCCAAAACAGAAGGAGGGAGAGCATAAAAACATGTCTAAGGACATGTACAAGCCTATTTTAGCCTGTTTAGGCTACCACGACAGCACTCTTGGAGAAAAGTTAGGTAGAAGATAGATATGTGTCTTAAAGTGCTGTGCTTGCCTGAAAATTTTGCTCAAACTTGCCCCGACATCTCAAAATCTTGATGATTTCTTTTGGGATAGATAATATCTGATGAAATACTAGGGCTTGCTGCCTACTGAAAATAACTAGACAGGTTATCTTTAGGACAGTCTATCTAAGACATACTGTCTAAAATTAATCCTTTTTCAGATAGAAATTCAGTGTAACATCTCTTGTTTGATTACAGGTGAAAATGTTTCAGGAGCATAGGTAAAATTGTATTAGAGTAGACAAATTTATTTGTTTTCTTTAGGAAGAAGACTGTTAAGACTAGCAATGACTCTTTCTAGTCAAGAAAAATTTTCAAAGGAATATTTACAGACTTCAGTTGTTGCAGATTTCCTTACAGTCTCAAGTCCACAGTATTCTGACAAGCTTCATTAGAATAACTTTGTATTTATATCTCCTTCAGCTGAAGAATATTTGGCTGATGTTCAACACATAGTGAATGTAGCACATGATCTGATGCACTTGAAGCAGTTGGGAATGCTTACATTTAGTGCTATAGCAAATGTAAAGAACGGACATTTGCTGGTCCAAGTGCACTGAATGTGCCTCATTGACCAATGAGTCCTCAGCTTCAGCCATTGAATGCATTATGGAAGACAATCTTTTTGCATTGAATGATTTTTTTAAAAAGCCCTTGGCTATCTGGATCAGGACTCTTTCCTTCTTACTTTATTTCCATTAAACATTTTTACTGCCAGAGTCTATTTTCCTGTTTGTAGATTAGTTTGAAGCAATTTCTTTGGTGTACATAAATAACGTTCAACGTTTCAAGCCATTGGTTATACATTTATGTTTTACCCTGTGCTCTCTGCCATCCCAGTTCTCTTCTAGTGGGATATCTTTTCATCTGCTTTGTCTCCTATTTGGCACATTGGCTATACACAATTTAGCATACAACTGGTGTAATTCGTAGTTTTATTCCTATACTATTCTCTGATTCCTATGGGACTTTTGAGCTGAACAGGCAGCAGTTCTGGTGCAAATTCTGTTCCTTACTTCCTGCTACAAAGAAAGTTGCACATAAACATTTGTTGGAGGAAATGTTTTATACTGCAGCAGTACAACTGTTTTTAACACCCGTGTGTTTCTTTTCAAGTTTTATTTATCTTTCTGCTTCTCCTGCACTGGTCTTTGGTTCTGCCCACAGCATGTTTCTCATACCTGCACATTTTATGTTGAGATGATGGCTTGATGAATGTCTGGGCTTGGATGATTTATGTTTGATCACAAGAGACAGATAGTCCTTAGGCTTTCTTTAAAAAGCAAATAGAAGAATGAAAACTAAAACAACGGGAACGAAATTTGGAAGTAAAGCCATTTGCTCTGGGTGTGTGAGATCGCTTAATGTATTGTTTAGCAGATTTTACTATCTTTCTCTGTAAAGATTAATTTCTGTTCGTAGGGAATAAATTGCAGAGCTAGAAAAGATGTCATGCACATTTTAATTAAAATATTTGATGTGGCTGAATAACTTAAGAGGTTTTGAAACTGAAGAAACTTAATGCTCTCTCACATGTGCTGAAGGGGAGAAATGAGGGAACCAAGAATTACTTCACATGAAAGCCTAAATACCTACTTAAACTTCGAAGAGTAAGAAACGGATCTATATCTGCATGTTTTTCAATTACTAAGTCCTCCTTTTAGAGATCTCATTTTAAATCCCACTCATTTTTTCCAAGTGCTATAGAAAATCTTCTGACATAATGACCAACCTTTCCTTTGAGAACACCACCAAGATGACACTTCAGCCATTTTATCATTGTCTTATGAATTCTGTTTTGTATGGTAAATCAAAAGGGGAAAAAAAAATCCAGTAAAATGTCTACATAGGTTCACTCTGTTTTGTAGGAACTGGACATGCTCTACATAAAATACTTAAGTACTTCCCCAGAGTAGATCCTCTAAAATGTGGAAAGCCAAGGCTGTTCTTGCAGAGGATTTGCTCTTTTGCTCCAAATTCCTCCTGCTCGTTGCTTTGGGCATTGACCAGTTGTTTGGGCTTTTATTCTGTCATTGTTTAATCATAATAGCTCTCTTGATGAGGCTCTATAGTATGTTAATTTTCAAATAATATGACTGAAGAATTCCTGTATGTGCATGAATGCATATCACAGTATCACAGTATAGCAAGGTTGGAAGAGACCTCAAAGATCATCAAGTCCAACCCACTACCACAGACCTCAAGACTAGACCATGGCACCAAGTGCCACGTCCAAACAGTGGTCCTAGTCATAGGAGTCAAGTCGTTATGCAGCAGCACAGAGTTCTTGTCAACAATCTTAAAGTGAAACACTATCAGACCCTGTGGCTGGGCTGTCCTGGACAGGTTATATGAAAGCCACTTGGTAATACTCATTCTCTGCTGCACAGAAGAAGGGATCACCACAACAGAAGTTCAGGTGAGTCAGAATTGATCACATACCAGTGAATCAGTTTCATTGCATCCTTTCAAATACAATTATGACTGACTTTGGTATTACTGACATCTGACACAGGAAATTGCAGAACAGAATTCTGAATAAAAGGAATAATGCTCACTATTTATTTTCCAGTAGAAAGGCAGCTATGAAATGTTAAGAAATTAAATGTACTAACCATTTAATCTTGTAATGGAATCGCATAAAACAGATAGCACTTGGGATAACTGGAATAGAATGGGAAGTGCTAGGAAGGTATGCTTCCCACCAGAAAAAAAAGGAGGAGCGGGATACTTGAAGTTATTTCATACAAAATGCAGGGCACAGCAAGGTGTCGGTTCTGAGATGTTGCTGTCAGTATGTTCAGGATATATTCCCAGGTCTGCAACCACTCTGATCATGAGCTTACCAGGGTTATTTTTTTCCCTTGTAGAAATGATGTGCCTTAGTTCTGCATTTACATCACAACTTAGAAATTAAAGTGTGAATCAATGTAATGTAAGATTTAGTTTTATTACGTGGGTGTTCGGTTGTACAACTCCTTTACCCATTCTTTTCTCAGCTTCCTATTTGCCTTGCTTTCATGGTACTGTTAGCCATTAACAAGTGCTCCAGTGCTGCTCTGTTATTGCTCTTCACCTGGCCAGTCAGTTGTATATATACCTCCTACACAAAAGTATACCTTTAGTGGGAGAGTGTACAATGCAACTGGGTGTTTTGACCCATAAGTAGATGTGGCATTTAATGTTAGATGCTGCTTATGCTGATGTTTCTGGTGACAGCAGCCCAGAGACTACGATCCCTTGGTTTTGATTTCAATTATCTCACTATGTTATTAAATAAATATTTGATTATATTGACTGTGGCTGTGAAATAACATACTGATGCAAGCATTTTCTTAAAGTGTTTGAATTACAAATTCATACAGATTAAAATTTTGTCTGCCTTTTCCCATTCTAGATTGACAAAATTCTCTGTGCAAGTTATTAAAAATACTTTTGAGCAATATAAACAGACTTCAACATGTATGCTCCCAGGTATTTTTAACAGTATGAGTCCACCTAAATACCTGGCCTCATCCTTGAGGAATACTTAAAGTAAAAGTATTCTGAAAGAGTAATCTTCAATTTCTTCACATCCAACAATCTAAATATCTAGAAATATTTAAAATATACTTTGTTCTTTTTCATTTAAGTTTTCATTCTGCTTTAGTAATGGCAACAGAAATTACCTTAGTTTGATGAAACACAAAGGCCCCGAGTGATTATTCATGGCAAGTTAAGGTGATTCAGTATACCACTCCCAGTGAAAAATGTATTGTAGCATTTGTTTTGAGAGCAAGTGATTGGAGTAATACAAGATGTGCTAAAAGGATTAATAACTTGGATATTTCCCTACAAATTCACAGCTTCCTTGAAGACTTGCAAATCCACTGAATTTCACAGAAATTTAAGCAAGTCTTAAATTGTCTAAAATTCTAAACCCCAAATTTTTCCTCTAGCTTAAATGCAAATAGATTCAAAACTTGAAGTATGAACTGAAAATTTCTTTCTCTGCATGTGATTGCTTCCAATTCACCTTTAACTAACTTATGTAACAGACAAAACCAATTAGAATCAAGTTTAATAGGCTGATTTCAGTTTTCCAAGGAAAGCACTTGTGCATCTTGTTGAACAATTTGGTTTTACAGCCAGTTCTAACACTGATCTTACTAACTTGTGCCATTAAACTGTGTAGGATAGGGTTAATGAAAAAGTAATGCAACATGGGGTTGCATTGTAACTGGAGTCCAAACTGCCAAGTTTGGAGGCAGATTTAAACTCATGTCCTCTGTCTGGGAACCTGAGGTAGACAGGTAGAGAACTGTTACAATAACTTTCCACAATTGCTTCAACTTCTTTTAATAATTCAATCCTGCACTAACCCCAGATATGACAGTCTAAGTATTATTGGCATAAATGGGGGAGAAATTTATCCGAATGAGCCACTGTTCAAAATGAGGCATACCCTAGAGAAGCTGATATCCATTATTCTATAATTATTAGATCCAC
Organism: Ramphastos sulfuratus; assembly: GCA_013399055.1. NCBI lineage: Eukaryota > Metazoa > Chordata > Aves > Piciformes > Ramphastidae > Ramphastos > Ramphastos sulfuratus. The sequence goes on from WBNM01040776.1 coordinate 130,705, forward strand.
CTCTGGCTTCAAGACATTCCTAAGTTTTAGTTCCGTGTTTTTAAACAGCCTCAAACAGTATTTTTCTGTTTTGTTTTAGTCAATGAGCCTCATGTGTTCTCAAGTGTATTTACATTACATGTGGCTGATGCAGCACTGTAATACAGTTCCTCTGTAAGATTCAATGACAGCAAGGCATACAGTTGCCAGGGAAACGGAGCATTCAATATTCAGATGGCCTGTATAATAGATAGTTCACTGAGTATATCAATTGTATCTCTAAAGAACACTGATTAATATTTTAACACTACTAATAAATTCCAAATCTTTTCAGATCAATAATAAATCCTACTTCATACTTGTCAGTGTTTCCAATATTACTACAGAATGTAGTAGCAGCAGATCTCGGTGCAGGAATAGAAACCAATGACTACTTTAATGACATTCTGTCTGTGTACATAAAAGCAAAAAAGTTTCAAACATTCGAAGGTTTAAAATGTAGATGATAAATTTTCCAATGGAATTTTCAACACTTTTTGAATTGGAATTGGTCATATATACTGTAGACCTAAAGCTCATGGTAGAATTGGACAACTCCTGTTATCTTTGTTTTATATGAACTCTTTTTCTTTTTCTTTCCCTTACAAAAGTCACCTAGCAAAACTCTCTTATGTTATTAGTGTGTATTTAGGTTATTGGTACATATCTGCATATTTTGCCATTAGATAAAGCAGTTCCTTACATTCTAAAGAATTTCTGATGCTTTTTGAGATATTAATTCCCAAATTTTTCCATAGTAAAAATCATTATGTGCTTGTATGACAAACTGTGTGTTACATATTTGAAAATCATTTATAACATTATTGTTACACTTGTCTCTGAGCTGCAAAAAGAAGAGATGACTTATGCACCATATAGTATTCACAGATCTTAAAAAAAGGTCCAGGGCTCTCTGGGAGCTTTACCATTGAGGCAGGTCCAGGTCATTGACACATTAAGCCTCCAGAAAATCATTAGTTGGCATGACCTACTGTGTCTAAATTCTCCTGCTGTGTCACTTTGTGGTAGGAGTAGAAAGTAATGCTTCCAAAAGCATTTGATGAATGTACAAAAGCAGTGGTGAATACTTTTCTAAGCGGACCTGTAAATTGGTAATGAAGTTTCCTATCAAATGCATATGTGAAGGAGCGAAATATTCTGGTATACTGATAAGAAGTAAAGCTCAGTGTGCTAACTTTTTTTTTTAAACATCTATTTCCTTTCCACAAGTAATCTTTAATCTCACCTCATAAAAATTGTAGTCTTCAATGGTTAAAGTAATTGAGGCAAGTTATGCATTACAAAGAACCTATCAGGAAATCTTAATTACTATATAGGTCTTTCAATCAAGTTCAAGGTTCGTAAAGTAGCCTACCAAAATTGCCTTAAAAATCTGTTAACTCATGTAAGTTTCCTGTTACAGCTTTCATTTAAATAGAGGTTGAACTAAGAACTGAAGGAAAGCATGTTCACACAGGAAACTATAGCCCTCAAAGAAAGCTAAGTGAGTATTAAAGGACATAATATTACATAGCTGAATAGCTTCAGTCTTGAAAAATGATTAAGAACATCATTAACTGTATGTTTATATATGACTTCAACTTCAATATGTAATAACCCATTGTCAAAGTTAGAAGCTGAGATGAAAGTATACAGCATAACAATAGATTGAAAATGTTTGCTTCTAGTTTGTGGTTTCTTTACATAACAATCCTCAGTATGAAAATTCTGAGGTCAATTTTGCTTCCAAATACATTATAACCTGGGAAATAATTTTATATATATTTTTTTAGCTCTCTGAGTCTGAGGGAGAGATAAGGTGCACTTGCTGCACAAATGCCACATTAAATGGCACTCCATAAAAGAGGAAGGAATAAGACCCTGATGCCAGAAAGCATTTTGCAGTCTTTCTCTTATCTCAGCAGCCATGTCTAAGAGCGGTTGTGTGGCCTGCAGGTGCCAGTAGCCCTGTAGGTGAGGTCACAAGAGGGGTCTGAGTATTTGCCAGCTTGATCCTTAGATCTGATTTTTCCTTTTCATAGCCTTCACCTGGAAACAGCTATTGTATGCCAGACAGCAGCATTTCTAAGAACAGAGATCTCTTTGCTCCATTCCTCAGAAGCATGCTGCCTTTACATGACTGAACTTGGATCATTCTGTCACCTCCAAAAGTAGCAGCACCACTACAAAGTAGGCACACTGTTGGGTACTAAACAGCCCTGTGTCCTCATTTGAAACCAAAATGCAATCTGTTGATCCCAGAGAGAAGTTTAACAAACCTAACACATTAGGCTAAAGACAGGCACACTTGCCTCTGAGCAATAATCTTTTTCAGGTGCTTCTGTTGAAACTGTCAAGCATACTAATTCTGCTGACATTTTATCAGCATCTCAACTGAGACTTTTTTTTTAGCCAACACCTTTTATTGACCTGTTAAAACTTGAATGCTGTAATCTAGCAAAATTACCTTCTCCTTTTGTGCTGGTTTAAGGC